>JAIUJM010000087.1:0-30866 GCA_026262225.1 Inosperma sp. D86
AAATTCGTACCTACTATCATCTGTCTACAAAAAATTTGGGATTTGTTCTTAGATTAATCCAGATTAGTTTAATTTAATCCAAGTATCTCAATACCCATCCGTTTAATCAAAGTCGATACGGTTACGGAATGCACCAGGAACCCCGAAGAATATTAAACTGTCCAACCGCAATGAAACGAGAGGCCACCCTTTGGAGGCAGAAGATTGGGACTCGAATGTAACATAGGAAAGGGTGAGAGACTTGAGCTTGGGGCAGCTTCCAAGTAGACCTAGTGGGATGCGATTCACACTGGGTCTGGATTCCAATAATATCGCTTACCTTATCTTGAAAATATGTGGTTAATATTCCAAAAAAGATTGTAATAGGGTGGACCAAAAAACGGGAATAATATTCAAAAATGTACTCCAATAATGCCCTTAGCAGCATGCGGAATATATTGGAATCACATTTATTATATATTTTCCTGTATTATCTTTATTTTCAGGCCGAATAAATCCTGATGTTATATGAAAATTGTTTTCTATTATATATTAATTATTTTCAAGATGACATTTGCGTTAATACTTGGGATATGTATGGAACATATTTGAATCATTGTCGGATAATATTTAAAATAATGATAAAGTAATTTTACAAATTAATTAACTTTTCCATCGTGACAAAATATTGTATAATGTATCAAATAATGTTGTGAACTTTTCAAACTTTTCTAAAAATTTCTTCTGTGACGCGTCACGATATCGACTTTCTTTCTGAACACCATGCATTCACGGGCACTGGCCATAGCCACGACCGTTTTGCTACAATACGTAGGCCGGGTATTTGGCCATAGCCATGACCGTGCCTACACCTACATTCCTGGTACTTGATTACTGTTGTCATCCAATGCAGGTAGTGAACAACATTTCGATTGGTGACCTTCGTCCACTGATTATTTTTTCTTGCAGATTGAATCCTGAACGCTGAACCTCTTTTCCGCCTTCATCAGAGATGTGATGAATGAATTGTGTGAGCTCGAAAAGCTCTATGACTTCTTTTAAGCTGATGAACGTCTTTTCCGCATTCGAAGTCAGGCCGTGATCTTCCGCGTTGCATTGCCGACAAAACGAAAGCGTGCTCGCGTTGTGCGGATGACCGTTGAAGGGCCAAAGCTGCGGTGAAAATGTCCAGGTTGTTGTTCTCCACCCGAGCCCGTACCTTCCGTGGCTGGTCCCGGGCCCTTTCCTGCAGCGTACCGTAGCATATATGGGCCACCTGGCACATTATTCACTCCGACAACGTATTCTTACACGTCAGGTTCCCTGGTAAAGACGAGTAAAATTTCAACCCTGCCCTCCACAAACCCGACTTTTGCTCAATATTCACCCTACTGCCAAGCGCCATTTCCTGTATGGCCTCCATCATCGGCTCAACAGCCATTTTCAATCTTCCTCTCCAACAACAACTTCAACTTCTGCTCCTCCTGCATTTACCACCCAACTGGTACCCGAACAGTCGATCTCTGCGCCGACAACAACGCCAACCACCCCCGCTTCTTCGACACCATTAACGCTAGCTACCCAACTGTCAACTAATCCACTGGTGCTTCGACGACCCTATCAGAAGCACAGACAAGAACAGAATCAGTGACCAAAAACTATCTCGTACATGAGCTTGCTCAAGAGAGGGGTACACCGAAACCTTCATGGGCGGATAACATGCAAGCCCTGTTCGGTGACCATGTGAAATGGGATGAATTGAAAGTTCTCGTTGGGAAAAATCGTCCTTTATGTGTGGTTTACATTTTCTTATTTTCTCACCGGATAACTGATGTTATTTTGCTATAGCACGCCCAAAGCAAACCTGCCCTATTAGCTACTTTGATCCTCGGTCGGGAGTGCCATATGCGAATAGTATGCGAATAGTTATGCATTTAAAGTTCTTGGACAGTTGTTGAAGCATGAATACGTTTGGAATCCTTCAACGGGGTTGTACTTGGGTTATAGCGAACCTGAGAGCAATGATCAAATAGCAGATGCAGGTGCTCTTGAACGAATGGATGCTGATTGATTATTTATCATAGGTAGTGTATGTTTTCACTCGACTTGCATACATGGCCCGGAGAGTGGCGACCAAATGACACTCCTGTGGAGTTACCCTAGCGTTGTTGAGCCGTGCAGAACCTACCCCCGCAACGACAAAAATTCAATACTGGGTCACTAAGGGACCATCTACTCGTGTTCGTGCCATTGACATTGCGATCAACAACAAGAAAGTGACTGTCTTTAAACAAAATATCAAAGAAGACATAGAATTCCGTGGCTCATACAATGATTTTGTTCTCTGGAAAGTAAGTTATCGTCCCTTGTGTTTTTCCGGTCCTGCTAAATTTTCCGTTGCAGGTGAACCCTGCAATTGCGATGTCTCAGAGGATCGCAAACCAGGCAGCGATTTGGGAAAATTCTGTTGAAGGCTCAGTCCAGGCAAAAAATTGTCAGAGGTCTTTCCTATGAGATTGAGGATCAGTGTCGCCGTCGACACATCATCGCGATCCTTGGCTGATGCGACCATTGGTTTCTTGATCCAGGTCATCACATTCTTTCAGGATCTGGCATCTGCACTATGTCTTCCACACCAAACACGAATCGACCGTGGACGAAAAATTCTGGACCGTTTTCCACTAACACCAAGGGTCGTCTTTGGACGGGTCATTCTCGACCAACTACGGCTAGACCCCAAACCGCGGCTTCCACTCGTCATGAGGGATCCTATGTTATTGCTGTTCTGGAAGGCCGTGGAGTATCTAGGGATGTAGGGATCGCAGCAGGATCGTGATACCGGCCATCTTATGCTGGCACAGGTTTGGTTGTTTTTTTATATGGCAAAGATGATACTCTTCTCAAGGTTGGTTTGAATAGGTTGTGGACTGCCGGACATACGTCAAATCGCTACACCAGATGCATCTTCACAACCCGTGTCTTGTGCTGATGCCGGATACCTTCTTGTCCGTTTCTGACCGGTCCACGTCGACATCGCTTCTCGTGCAATATATACGTGAAGAGTTTCCTGATGTTCAATTTGATGCTGTGGGTTGCCGGTACTGGAACGACGCTGGGGGTAAACCTGCGGAAAACGCTGCCTAAGATTCTAAGTCATTTATAGGATTAGAGTTCGTCATGCAGCTATGCGTTGAAACTGACGAGCGTGCAGGGACAATCCTGGCTGTTTCGAATAAGTGATTATATGCGTCTTCTCCATGTTGCTCGTAGCTTAATTTGTTTGTTATATCAGATACTACTGCCTTTCTGCCGCGTGTGCGCTCTTTGTTCTTCGTACTCGTTCTCTCTACAAGAACATCTACACCGTATGCTCCCAGGACCACTATAATTATGAACATCGTCTTTGCGGATTTGCTCTCAGCAGCCAGAGCCTTATTATGCCCTTCACCCTCAGTCTTCCGACATTCGTCTTGATCAATACCATGGCAAGTCACATTTATCGCAACATGAGCCTTGCGAGATACGCTTCCGGGTCCACGGTGCACTCGGGAATCGATGGAAGATGTTCGTCTTCAGGCCAGCAGCGGATGGGGATCGCGTTCGAGCCTATGGGTACCTGTCCTAGTATTCGTCTGACCGTTGATCTGGAAGCAGCACGGCAGGATGGTGATTTCGATAGTCAAAAGAAGGACGAAGTTGGTGGGTTGCAGAACGTAGAGTCCAAAGAGTTGAAAGAAATCATAACAGAGAAAGGGGAATTATCGGATTGTCTTTGATACGATGTCTTGTATTTAAATTGTTTGTTGAAGCAGTTAATACAGGCGATTCCTGGCTTTGGTATGAGCTTGATTCGAGACCAGCCACATATGACCTGATTTTGAAAGAAGCATCATTACCGTGCCCATCTCACCAATAATTGAATTCTCTGAAAGCGCAGATGGACATTTGTTCGCAATAGTGTCAGAGGATATGACTGCAAAGGTTTTCGATGTCGTTAACTTTGGTGAATTTAAACCTCATGTGTGTTGTTGAGTACATAAGCGATTCAAGGTCTAGGTCTTCTAGCGGTGTAAATTTCAATTGCCCCTCCCTTTTCCTTAGGAATTATTCATCTATTTTCAGTTGAAAATGCGTCGTCTAGCACTGTATATCTGTATGACGGTCGTGGAGGTGTCAGGACGTACCTTCAATAAGATGTGTAGTCTAAGATGAAACAGTGAACCCTTATTCGCAGCTTCCGAGTCGAGAGTTTGTACTTCTTCGTCCATGTCCACTCAGCAATAAATGAAGGAAATCCCTTAGCAGTAATGACCATTGACCAATCTTTGTTTGCTGATTCCTACTGCGGCATGCTCCTCTCGTTGGCCGATCGCCCCCCACATCCAGACTTGCAATGTAAAGATCGCCATTACGAAGGTCTGCTTCTGCATTTATGTTCTCGTCGAACTGATATCCATGAGCCATTAGTTTTCTATTCCTACATAGGTAAACCAATCTTGAATTTTTCTTCGGAACTCTCATAAGGTAGGGCAAAAAAAAACGCTCCAAACCGAGTCACCCAGCCGAACTTATACTAGCTGAATAATTGACATATGATAGAATAGTAACGTCCATACATGAACTCCTTTGTGCGGTCGTCCTGGTATGTGCCTGGTACATGACACGTATGTGACTTAAGAGACATACGTATCCTAGTCAATACCTTCTACAGATCAATGCCAGCTTTTATCGCTTTAGAAATCTGAATGATACTGGGATGAGAACCCCTGAATTTCTGGAGGAGAACGAACCCTTGTAAACTCTTCCATCTGTTTGCATGTCATGTCGTGATATTCGATACAAACTATTTGCCTCATCTTGAAGATGTGTATTGCACCAGCTGGTAGGATGGCAGGTTCCACGGATGTGGTATCGCTGTGATTGCTCAAAGGCTTTGCTATCCAAGCCTTTTCGGTCAGAGGATCTATTACTGGGATGAGGATTGCAGTGAGGAATGTCGGGCATTTACTATAGGGAAATGAGAACTCACGAGGAACCTATATGCGAGACGTTATGTCAACAGTATCTGAAGGGGTGCACAATGCGTTGCTACTTACTTCTCCGGAAAGAAATCTACTCAAGGTGATATATGAGATTACATTGACACTACAAGGGGAATTTCTTTGGGCTTACTCGTTGATGGACAACAATATGCAGGTGCCCTCAAGGCAGGTCCGATGTTCTGTTCCATCTTGTAGGCAACTGACAGCTGAGAATGGTCAGTACGGCGATTGTGGTCTAAATATTTTTCGCACCAAAAACGAGTGGGGAAACAGGAAATCCATTGTAAATGGAATTGGCGATCGCGATTTTCTCTTCCTCATCCACTGTGGTGGATTTTAGCATATACCCAAGCACAAATGAAATACAGACCTTCCACCTGTTCAAAATTGATGCTGAGGGCACCCTGCTGTAGTAGGTCTATCGCACCACAGTTTCAGTTATGTTTCTCGGGAAACAAAAGGACTAGTACCTGAAAGAGCGCTTATGGAGTATGGGACATGGTGTGGAGGGTTGAAAACAGGTGCTGGAAGATGCATGCAGGGTGGAGAACAGAAAATGACAATTCGGAGGGACATAGCATGCATCGGAATTGAAACATTAAGTACCCCTTCTGGCGTGGTACATTTCTGGATGAAAACAAGAGATACAACAGTCGTGCCAGTGATAATTATAGACAACGCTTTGTGCCATGGCAATCAAATTTATTGATTCATCATTCACATTTGATTGTCGGCTGACAATGCACTTGTCTCTTGTCTGGGCCATGGGAACGAATTTGCATCTCGTCCATCAAAAATGTCGCAAGCACTTTCCAATATTGGCTTGCTGGTCCATTCTGCAAAAAGCGAGGAATACATATCCTTCACCAATATTCTCGAATAGCTCACGAGGTTGAGTTTGAGTTGTTCGGATACAATTCTATTGAGAGCACTATTGAATGAAAGTTTGACACACTACGTTACCACACAACCACGTCTTGTTAAGTGACGTTCCAGTGGTTGGATGGCGTACCGCTCTCGAGACCAGAAATGCGCTGGTTGACACCAACTTTCTGTACAACCTATCGCTAACCGGCGCGACCACCACGAGGGAACAAACTACCATGGGGTGTACCCAGCATGTACATATTGTGCGAAGCCGGTTTTGCTAAACCGGTTGTGCTGGACGATTGAGAAACGCAGCTGGTCAAGAATTTTGCTGCAAAGCGAGATAATGCTCACCGAAGAATGGGAGCGTCGTTGTATCCGCATTGTCAAAGTTGAATAGGCCAACAAGATCTCGCTGGTTATCAGAAAGGAAGAGGCTCGAGCCGGCAGTTTCAGACTGCGGGCGCGGCGTCGTAGAAATGTGATATTCGGGTGAGCGTCTTCTACATCCTGACCAGCGATGACTTCACCCTTATCTGCAAGCGAATGGATCTGCATCGGAAAATCTCCGGCCAAATACCGGTGAACAGTAAGGGGCGGGGCGTTTCGACAGGGCGGAAAATGCCTGTTTCCTCGCACAGAGGTTGCTCGATTCCATTGCTTGCACTTCCGGACTGATTTCGTCGCCCAGCGTGGGGAGCAGTCCTTATGATTTACAGCAAGGTGGTGACCTGCATTGAGTTGCACGAAACACTGTTCTTCTCGTGGCGACCTTTGCACAAATCTGTAATTGATTGTAAGCCTTTCCTGACACTCTCTGGGGTCGTCAGTACTTGGTTGTCGCTTTGCAGTAAAAAAAATCCACCTTATTGAACGAGAAGATTTTCGACGCATTTTCATCTGTCTACCACACCGATAAGACCCAGAAGGTTGGATTTCCTGCTTGTGCATTCCCTAATAGAAAATTATCGGGACTAAAATTGAAGATAGCTTACGAGCCTGTCGTTGTGGTCCTTTTGTGAAATGTCGTCTTCGAATTCTCGAGTTTGACTTCAACACGATCGAGATAAGCAAGTGATTCCACATTGCCAGTGGACAGATGCCAGACAGATAAACAGATAACTTTGACCTACTTAAGAGGAAATACGTTGTCTTTCAAGAATAGCAAAAGGGGGAGGTTACTCTACCATTACCGTCGCGATCGTGACTGAAGTCGATTACTGTCAAGGTAAGAATGTGTACGGCTTTCAACCGTCGGACCACCCGAAACCACGTGAGATTTGCCTTTCCCACACTTGACATTTCCTTTGTACTTGTCAATTATGATTCAAGTCCTTGTCGGAAAATTGAATTATGCCTCATCAGATCAGATCCAATGTGACTCTGGCTTCTCATAAAGTAGTGGTACCATGACTCGGCCTTTCATTTCACCTACATCATGCCTGTGTCTCGGGCTTCGTCCAGAGAACCTGAAAGAACCGTGAGTCAACCGTTTTTTACGTTTATCTTGGTCATGCTAAGAAAAATATTGGTCCTGTATTCAGATATGGCCTGATGATAGTCGTGAGTTGTCCAACTAACGTGCTAAGTTCCATTAACTCGGTTGACCATTTTCTAAGGGCCTCAATTGCGCATGACCCCGCAGCCGCAGCCGAGAACTCACAACCGAGCGATAACAGGTGGTACCAGTCACAATGGTCATCGCGTTCGACGAAGTTGTTGCTCGATCCTGCAGCCGTTCTCGGTCACCTCGATCCCAGCCTTTCTTATGTACAGTTTGGTCATCAGTTATCTCTATTGCAAGATAACAGCGGTTGAAGACCATGTTCAACGTTTGTCCCGGGACGGCATAGCAGTTCGGGACTTTGCCTGGCGCTACAACGGTGCACGTATTGTTGATTTTCTCACTACTCAACCAGCCGAGAATAATAGGACGGACGGTCCGAGTCGTGTAAATTCACCATTCATGGCGTTAGACGACGACCTCAGACCTGGCAGATGCTGGCCATTCCTTGGATCAGCTGGGCAACTGGGAATACGTCTTCCCGTCGCCGTCCGTATCTCTCACATCACCGTCGACCATATCCCAAAGGAGTTGGCATTAAGCATAACCAATGCGCCTCGCAATGTCAGAATTTGGGGTTTCGTGGAAAAGCCATTTAATTCGCCTAGGACTCACGAACCTAGCCATTACGAATTACCGATGATCAGCCACCCCGACTTCACCTTTATTCAAATCGCGGCTTTTCACTATAACATTCACTCTCCTGATTACATACAGACCTTCAATACTTTGTTCGCGGACATTGCGTTCCAGGGAATTGTAATGGAGGTCCTTGGGAACTGGGGAGGTGAAAGAACTTGTATATATAGAATACGAGTCCATGGGGAAACATAGATATATATTAAGTCTTTGATGACCATGTTAAAATAGATCTACCGACCCTCGATACCTTCACAAAAGTCGGAGGAAGTGATAAGTTTAATTGCCCATTTCCCTGGGATGGACATTTTAGGATGCAGATCCTATTTTGGGCAAGATTTGCACATCGCGGCCTACTGGTCCGAAGATGAAGAGCATCGACGTCGACGTGTTGTACCAATAATGCCCAATTTCTGTCATTAATCGACCTTGCATGGTTCAAGTCAGGGGATAACCAACATTCAATTGCGAAGTGGGACGATGCCATCTTGGTGAGCTTGAGGGCGTTGGAGATGTATAAGGTACGTACCTGGAACCTGTCAGGACGTACCATCAGGTAAACGGCGGCTTCACTTCGTGCCGTGCCAGAACAAGCCGTTGAAAAGCTCGAGCTCGATCGCCCATTCATCGTCCTTATCCAGGTCAAGCAGTTTGGTGTGGTAAAATTCGCCATCCTCGCTCACAATTAACGGGATACAGTGACGAATATCTGCCCCCTGTCCGAATCAGTCAAGAGGCTGTTCATCGACAAAAAATGAACCGAATGCCATCACTTTCAAGACGGCGCCATGTTTTTTACATTTTATTTTGGATTTGGGAGCCAAAGGTTGTATTCCAAGGGTTTATACCACGTCTTTCCTGAAGAGAGTAGTGGCAGAGATCTGAAACACTCTAGGATAGGATATAAGAGATCGTAATGAACTCAAAACACATTTATTGTGGGGTTGCCCAACTCGAGTTCTGGACCCATGTATTTTGTTTTTAATGAATTAAGACGCGTGAGAGTCAACGCAGAAATTTACAAAAGAGTGTTATACGGTCGATTGCGATTCGTAGGCCCTTAGGGCTTTATACGTAAAAATGAAGTGCTCCAGACTTCATTCTTCAATTCCATGCATCCGTCCTTCAGCGATTCGATTATGTTCACGGTTGGAATCGGGCTATTGATTAGCAACGGTTCGGCCGCCTGAGCTCGTAATTCTTCTGCACCTGTCTGTAAGCTTTCTAGCTGAAGCTGTACATCCAACACAAATGAACGCATGAGCTGAGTGCCTCTCCCAACCCTATTCAACATGTCGACGCGTTCTCGGGCGCTAGACAGAAGTGTGCGATGGCCGCCTAATTGAGTCCAGAAGCGACCAAGGATCTCGCCCAGCTCTTGATTGGCATGGACAAGTGCTTCATCGTAAACGAGGTTAACGAGGACTTCGATGTAACCATCCAAGACAGCAATCGCTTCTTGCGTTTCGCCATTCAGATGGGAAAGATCGCGGTTGAGGGCGTCAAATGTATTGATGGTGTGAAGAAACGCAGCTTGGAGTCGTTGCTGGTTGCCTTCTAGTGAAATCGGCGGAAGAAACCAGAACCCAGATCGCCAGGCATCTGAGGTCACACTCTGTGCTACCTCGATGGTAAATTCGGAGGCTGTAAGTATTCTATGGCATTTCAGTAAACAAAGCGATCATCTATCAAATCAGGACATACAAGGTGATGGATGACAGAAGCTTGGCAGTATACTTCTGTAGACGACGGGCGCTTTCTCGAGCTGCAAGGCGAATGGCGCTGAGATGCGATAAGATGGCCTCTTTGTTCTTGAAAGAGGAACCCTTCAATAGAATAGCCATATCGTCGAGAGAGAGGACGATATCTCTAATCTCCCGCCCATACGTTGGTGTTGAGGTGCTGGATGCAATCAGTTGTTTGTAAGCAGTGAATTGCTCGTCAAGAGCAGATGAGATAGGACGAAAAGATGTTGTGCCGCTATCGAATTTCTTTGCCAGGTGTTCCGACTCGGAGCAGAAGGAAAGCTTCGCCGCTCCTGGAATCCCGCAAGCGATTGTGATTGCTGTTTTCGACTTGGTATCCAGCGCCTCCTGCAAACCTCGTGCGACGACGATGGAGCAGAATTCGGTATGCCTTAAGAACGGGACAGCGCAGATAGGGACTATAACATAGGAGAAAACTGACTTCAAGGCTGTGATGAACAAAACGAAGACGGCGCTCAATGTGAGACCAGTCACAATGAGAAGGCAAACATGCCCTGAATGGCGGATATTGAAAAACATGCTTCCTGGCTTTGTGAATCATCTTGGATAGAGGGAGTTATTTTTTATACCGCAGCTAAGGCCTAATTATTGTAACGATGATTATTCACGCAACTGCGTCTGTCCATCAGTGATCGACCATTGAGCACAAAGGCAACAAAGGCCGCCAAACAAACGTCCATCAAAGTTCACAAGTGACAGCACTGTCATTTGTCTTGACCCTTTTGTATCGTCACCGCTTTGCACATTGGGCTGCCCAGGCCTTTATCACCTTTCTGTGCACAATATGCCTCCCTTATAACGGGTATCACCCTTGCCACTAATCAACGTAGCGATGTCGTTCTTGTGGTATGCTACCTGATTTCATCCGGAATTTGACCGCTTCCTGATCTTTTTCTTCGTGTAGGAGCCATGTTCTTGAACCTGGGAAACCTACCTCGTTCTCATTTACAAGGCCGCTGGTAATAAGGAACGCATCTCTTGGCCATGGCATCTCCGACACTAAGTCTCGTACTTCTGTTCAGATTCGATATACTGAATTAGGGGTGGAAAAGGCGACTTTCCTCTGCTCACTGGTCCCAGGAAAGGTAGGTCGATGTCTCAGTATTCAATCCTTTGTTAATTTTACATCAGTTCGAACAATTTTCACTTTATGTCACTTTGGATGCTGGTGTTCATTATATTGCTGAAATTATTGGTAAAAAGTGCGTTGCATCGTTTATTATCACCTTGATATCTAGGCATTGATACTATTGGTAGTGCTGTCTATTTGATTGGGGCGTATACAGGTATGTCTTCAATACAAGGTCTGCCCCTGAGTCATGATCAGGCTGATTTCACATAGTAGAGACCGATCATCTGCCAGACATGTCGGCTCCTATGGCAGCCTGTCCGAACATGCACACTCTGCTGCCTCCTGGTTCCACAACGGCTTCACAAGATATTTCTGAAAATGTACGCATTCCATCATCTGAGCCTCCTATACAGCCTGCAGCGATCGAATCATCGATAAAAAAGAAGGCAGGACACGTATCTAAGGTCAGCAGGGCTGCACCCGCCGCCTCTAGGATGGTCACTCGTTCAACCACCGGCGTAGGCACGAGATCCAAGGTTACAGCTAAGATTTCCTCAGCTGCCACTTCTGGGACCAGCGGAGAAGCGCCCATGCAGCATGCCTTTGCAATAAAGGACGTGCCAATCATGCCGGCCATGCCGACTCTCCCATCTTTGGCAGTTGAACCTGCCCCGCCCAACGACCGCGTTGGGGGCCTGCTCTCCCCTCTCAAGGCCACACTTGAAGTCACACCTCTTGATCCAACGGATAATCTAACAACGACAATACCGCGGGCTAACACCCTGGTTTCTCATCCGTCTAAGTCTATCAACGCAAGCTATAATCCTTCTTCCTCAGCTTTCTCTACATCTTTCAGTAATTTGTGGCCAACAGCCCACAAAACTGCGTCTTCACCAGATGTTCTGCATGTCCCCGCACCGCCGCCGCCAGCCCAATCCTCTCCCGTTTATCCATCGACTTCAGGAGACCTCATTATTGATTCAAGTCCTTCCCCTACGCAACCAACATATGTTTGTGTACGCGACCTCAAAGTCGGGGCTGGATCTCTGGTTAGGCCACAGAGTACCGTGTATGTTCGATATAGGGGCAAAGTTGGAGACACGAAAGGGCCTGTCTTCGCTGAGAATGTCAACGGCCCGCTTGTGAGTTTATATCATCCTCGTAACCTATTTTGACTAAGGAATCCCAAGTTCAAATTTCGTGTAGGTGGTCCAGAGGTTTTTCCAGGTGAGACACGGTCTTCGAGATATCGCTGGTTTGTATGACAAGGTTCTAGGGTTTTCCGACGGCGTCATCGGTATGGCAAAAGGTGGCAAACGTACTATGTTCGTCCCTCCAGCTTTTGGATTTGGGTCTCAGGGTAACGATAGGGTGCCACCGAACTCCCCTCTTGTAATAGGTGAGCGTGATGGTGCATTAATTGTTGAAATTTACTAAATCACCACAAGAATGTGAAGTAGTGGAGATCGATTAAATAAGGAGAGGATTTCATCGCCACTGTGGCATATATAATGACAGGTTCAATTCAGATGTTAGTTACTTCGTGTTAAATTCCACTCCAACTCGTGCGCCATTTACTGCAGAATCGGAAATGAAGACTCATAGCAAGAGATGTGATACAACTTTCTCGACAACAAAGCTATCACTTGAGTTCGTTGTCTCAAGTCTTTCATCTGTGTTCGATCCTGCGATAGAATGGACAGCGCTGAGAGAAGAGAGGCATTTGCATTACAGCAATTGGTAGAGATCAATCTTTCTATATGATATTGAGTAAGTAATTAAAAAAACCGCTGATCCCAGTAATCAAACTAGTCCTCATGCCTTCAAAAGAACCCAGTCTTCAGTTAATTGAGGAAGAGTGGGGTCATTTGGTGGCAATGGCAAGGTATCACGACTCGTGACTCCACTAAACCGTTCGGCAAGCCTGGTCATCATAAACAAATGAGTGAACACAACGATAGACCGAAAGAATAACAAATGTACCGTATCATGGATGGAGAAAACGATATAAGAACAGGAGGCAGCATTTTCAGATTTGCAATTTGAAATGGCTCCAGTGCTTGAAGATAATCTGTGCTGTAGAAATTTTTCGGAAGACCCACAGGAGGTGCCCTGTGATCTAACCTTTCAGAAAGGATTCGATTATGTGGGAATGCACCTCGAGTAGCACGATTATCTGTAGTAAATCTTGTGGAGAGATAAAGCCGGTCAAGAATCTTGAAAATGTTGCGAAGCATAGGGGCTCGCCACTCCATCTTGGTGATCGCATATCGGTTGTCACCCGAATCATGAGCAGACTCGTCACCACTGCATACACTGTGGGGCACTCTATTCAGAATGTCAAGGCACCCTCGCATCTTGGAGTCAAATGAGTATGCCTCGCAGGCCTTCCGGCGGCGGGTCATCAACTGTATAAAAGTCAGCTGGTCATTGATCTAAAATCCGTTGTGCGCAACGTACATTCCGTCGCCGCATGTCTCTCGCATTTGCTTTGGTCTGGTCAAGTTGGTCGATCACGCTCTTGCCTTGGGTAGAAACAATACGGCTTCGGATTGTTCTTACATGGACCAAAAATGCCTCCTGTACATCTTCCTGGTCCTTTATAGCATAGCCATAAAGGTCAGATTCAATGAAGTGTTCTGCAAACACGACTGATAACCTCTTGTTCCAGGCAGACCGCGGCATGGAAAGGTCGATTTCAAATTTCGCGATAGAAGGGCCATGTTTCGGATTACCACTTTTTGAAAACCGTTCCGCATCTGCTTTCTCAACAAAAGCCCAATCATAAACTTCGTTTGTCTCTGGATCTACAACACCGATTTTCAAGAGCTGTCTGGTGTGTTTCCGTATACATTCCTGACCAATACCGACGTCAGCGATCGTAAGGTAGACATTGTTGCTTTAACCTACTTGTAACCTCACTTTCTGAGCATTTCTGTGGTGGGGACGATGGATCGGATTGACAGCATTATCGTCCTCATCTAATAACGAGGGTGACCCCCTCATAGACACCTTTGATTTCCTTGTCAGTTTTTTCTGCTTGGACGATGACTTAGTGTCCTACAAGAGTCAATTTTAGGGATGGGCACAATGTTAGCAACAATGAACTGACGGGAAAGTCTGTTAGGTACCCCTGTATATCTGAACCCCCCTCATCATCTGCGTCGGCATGCTCATCATCAGAATCAACATGGGACTTGACCTGGAGGAAGATGAGTCCGTGAAAAATAACTATAGAGATTCTTACTGGTATCGGGTTAACGTTATTCTAGACATACGATAAGCTTAAAATTCACGAATAAGAAGTCTACTTGCCTTCGTAGCCATGAGAGGTCGGCTTGGTGGATGTACTTCAAGCCCGGTAATATTCCCCTTAAAAGAAACCCATAAATGCTCCGCTAAGAACATGGAAATGGTGTTCCTACAGCAAAGACACGACCCAGTCTTAATGGCGATGGTAGGGGACTGCCTTCGAGCTCATTGCCACTCAAGCGGTCATGTGCCAGAGAAGATCGGAGAAGATGATGAAGACGCATCCGAGGGGACGAGGTCATTGGTGCAAGAACCCTGCCGTTCTCATGGTTTAACAGGGGTATCGAATCCATGTGTATTTCTTCTTCAAATCCATTCCAAACGTTTGAGTTATTTCTAGTTGACTTCTCCTATCTGCATGTTTCAGTACAGGAAGTGAAAGAGAACATATCTTGTTTGACCTGATTCCGAAGAAAATCTTCCAGTTTCTAAAGCAACTCATTTTGAACACGAAGACCACAGAAGCAATTGGAGATGCTTACCACGGCTTCCATCAAAGATGCTCCAGATTGGTCTGTCGATATCGGAATCACGTCTTGGAAAGAGCCAATATTACAGATGCTATTGGTGGACCACCTGGTATTATCGCGTTTAGAGGCAATTCCATAATCTATATTCGAAAAAGGTGTTAGTGAATTATTTTCAAACCATGTAGTAACCCCTTCATCAACACTAAAGGCATCAAATTCAATGTTGCGTGAACCATTGATCGTCCGCCGGATGTTTTCTTCTGGGGGATTGGATCCAATATTGACAGAAGATTCGATGGGCTTGGTCAGAGCGGCCCCGGCGGTTGAAGCCACTGCGCCTGCAATAATTTAATGACTGGCGCAACTTATATGTTTGATAAATACCGTGAACTCGGTTTTGCATACCTTCGTTGGAACCTGGCTCTGAACGATTAATGGTCAATGAACCCATCGTCTCGATCAAAAGCCCATCGTCTTGCAGTGTAGCCGAGCGAACAAGATCCCTCCGACCGCAATTTCCATAGGAAGAGGAGAAGTCGGCTGACCAAGGATTCCATGTTACATCGCATTCCCAAGCTTGCTCAGGTCTAGAACTTTGCCCGCGCTCCAAGTTTTCGTCGTACTGGTGAGACATGATTTAAGGTTGTTTTGATGCCACGTCCCGTCCTTGGGTTTTTCTGTTCGCCTTCAACCATCGATCAATCACAATTCAATTGAGAGTCTGCCTTTGAAAAAGTACAAAGGATGTCAATAATGTCCTTCACAAATTTACTCCATTTGTGTGACGTACTATTAGCGCGACAGTATTGTCACCGTTTTTCACACGTAATCTCAAAGAGTCACATTTCCTATCGCCAAGTTGACAGAAACTGCAAAATCTAGATGTCGGATCTTACGCAATACCGTGACGCACGGGAGAAAAGTTGTCTTTTCTACACTCACTATTGCGGTCGTTATGAGATCAGTTTTCGTCAAATATTCAAACCAACTGACCTATTTTTGCATACATAGGCCTCTGGTTTGATGCCTAAAATTGGAAATTGGAATGTACTCTGTACAACTTGGTACGAACTTGGTTTGAACTTGGTAAACTTGCACCATTACCTTAAAGAAAAAGAATGAACCCATGTATTCTTGTATGAATAAAGACAATTTTGCTCATCAAGTATTTGAAATGCCAGGGACGTACGGAAATCGTGTTTCAAACGCCCAGGTCCTTGTGCAGTTCTTGTGCGTACTCCGTTGAAACCTGACACATATCGCAGCTCATAGAATTAATCCGGTCTTATAATTATAAGTACACTAGGATTATTCCAACCTGAATGCTGCTGGGATGAGAAGTCCCCTGTTTTTCGAAGGAAACAAACCCTTGCGAACTCTGAGGATCCGGAATACTTGCAAAGCTGACCACAAATACATCGTTACCGACTTTATCGGAAAGGAATCTGCTCAGAAAGGTGATACTTAGATACTATGACACCCGAATTTGCGCTTTCTACGATATATACCGCACCAATAGTCACCGATACTTATGAGTTGCGTTTCATTTGTAGCTGCGGACATTTGTCTTGATAATAGGACTTTATTGCAAGTCTGAGGCCTGCTGCGTATAGAAAGTACACTGCACATCCTGTTTAGAGTTGACCTTCTAGTGGTTGAATGGTGTACCCCTCTCCGTGAGACCAGAAATGGGAATTGACGCTGGCTCGCTTGGTGACAACAACTTTCACGCCCTTTCCGTGTATACTGTGGCCAACCATCGCTACGACTAAGGCCGAACAAACCAGTACAAGGTGTAACCAGTATGTGTGCATTGTGTGAAGCCAATTGTGCCGGACGATTGAGAAACGCAGTTGATTCAGGCAGTCATGAATTTCGCTGAAGAGGGGCTGGAGGCCTAAAAGGGTTGTCAACATACTTCGAGAATGTAGATGACAAGGATGCTCACTGAAGAACCGGTCGGTCATTGTCCTATTCGCATTGTCGGAGAGGTCAAAAGAGGTAAGAAAATCCTGCTTGTCCTCAGGAAGGGGTGGCAACGGCTTGAAATATAAATCAAAACCCTCGTCCAACTTTATCAATTTGAATAGGGGTGAATGGGACTGCGCTTGGCTTCCCTCTGGCCATATCGATTTTGCCTCGTCGATGTCAGATTCAATGGTTGATACAGGCATGTCGCAATGGTTTGAGTCGGCGATTTCGAATCTTGGGTGTGGCGTCGTCGACTGTTCAAACAAGTCTTCAGCTAGATTATCTTCTGTAGCCAAGCCAGTGTAGACCAGCGTAGGTTGAGCGAATGGGCATAGAGCTAATGACTCTACACCACTACCAAAAAGCTGTGCCTGCATCGAAAAATCTTTGGCTAGGTTCCTCTGAACAGCAGTGGCGAATACATCTAGAGTTGGCTCGGTTCCATTTCCTGCAGTAGTGGACGGTGTTTCAGAACCACAACTGTCTGCAAGTGCTCTTAATCCAGGAGTAAGGAAGCAGAGGCCAGGCGGTAATCGAGTGGGAGTCGAAAATGAACCGATCTCGTCGCCCAAGGAGGGGAGGCGTCGTTCTGTTTCATTGCAGGCTGGTGACTTGCTTTGAAGTTGCAAGAATTCACGAAAAACCTGCTGATCTTCGATGACCTCGTCGAGGCGACGTGACAACTGATCACATAATGCGGAAGAAGGGCAGTGCTGCGTTCCCAACTGATCCACAGCCATTTGCAAACTCTGTACCCGTCCTTGTAGAGCATGTATATCCAGTATGGTCTTCGCAACCGTTTCGTTTTGCTTCGCTACGTCATGACTGATGCCTTCATACAATTCTTCAAAGGATCTGGAATCTTTTCTGGAACTTTCTAAGCGGACATCAGTACCTGGTTGTTGATTGGCAGTAAAAAATCCACCTTGTTGAGCGAGAAGACTCTTCGACAAAGTACGGCATTTCTCGTCCACCCGATCGATAATACCCAGAATGTCAGACTTGAGGTTAGTTATATCCTGCTCGTGCATTCCCTAACGCAAAATTACAAGAAATAACATTGACCGTGCGACTAGGCGACTTACGAGCCTGTCATTGTGGTCCTTTAACCACTTGCGAACTATCCTGTCCAACTCCTCGAGTTCGCTGGCAACTGAGGAAACTTTGAGTTCAACATGATCGAGATGGCCAAGTGATTCCATGTTAGATGGATGAACAGAGAGGTTCGACCTTACTTTAAAAGAAGTCGTCTTTCAATTCCTGCAATTCCTTTTCTGCAAGTCCGCATTTGGCTTCATAGATTGTGCCTTAATGAGGGGGTCAGAGACGCATGTGCCATGCGCATCAAAACATCACAAACACATCAGTCTCCTTTGTGCAACGTCAATTATGAATTCCCCTTGTCTAACTCAGTAACTGTATCGAAGCAGAAACAAGTGCCAAGGTCCCTCATGATCATGCGCCCTCATGTCTCCTCATGTCCTTTATTTCTGCGAGCCCTATTGGCTTCTTCAAAATTTCGATTCGCCGTGGGAGCGTAGCACCCCTCAAATTGTCCATTATTGGGATCTGTCCCTCTCTGTATATACGTATTGTGGTATAAAAGGTTGTTCACCTCTGTGAGGAAACTCCCTAGCATATGCGGGGGATCTGGGGTCACGCTCTAGGATTGCGAACCGAAGACTCTGTCATCGAGTTGGAATGATCGGATTTAACGAGTAAAGCCTAGATCAACCTTTTCTCCTGGTCGTCTTAAGTGGAGTGAGTATATCATTTCCCATCCTAGATTCTAGGACTCACAATCGGATAACAAACGGCACCAGTCACGGAGTTCATGGCGTTCGATGAAGTTGTTGCTCGTTCCTACCCGGATTCTCGAATCTCTCGATCACCTCAATCTCATTCCTGATCAATCCACGATGTGGTCATTGACCAAGTATCTCTATTGGAAGATAACTGCCGTTCTTCCGGTGACGGCGTCGCACTTTGTGACTTTGCGTGGCGGTAGATATTGTGCGTGTTCTCACTACCCATAATAACTAAAAATGGAAAGGGGTTTGAGTCGCATAAAACTTTAACACCCGTTCCTGATTATATACAACCCTGAATACTTCGCAGCTATAGGATTTCGAGAACTAGAGAGGCGAAAGAACATATATTTAGAGTACATGGCGAAAGATGGCGAAACCTAGATATCTCAAGAATTTGATGTCCACGTCAAAATAGATCTACATGTGCCTCGATGTCCTTCGATAACTTCACACGAGTCAGAGGAAGTAACCAGTTTAACTATCCATTTTCTTGGAACCGACATTTGAGAATGTAGATCGACAGTGGGTTCGCGGCAACGGAAGATGACGGTTCTATCAGCGGCATTATACCGTTCATAGGAAGCTGGTTGATCGCACAAGACGCATCTGATATCAGCTCCATTCGGTCGAAACCTCAGCGCAGCACCTTGTAGACGGTATAGAATTCCATCATGCCAAGCCACAACTGACGCGTGCGAAAGGAGATCCACTTGAGCACAACGTCTCAAAACTTTCTCGATCGTTTCGTTTCCCAAAATGAAGAAGTCGAGGACGTTGTAAAATAATGTCTTGGATATTAACAAAGGGTCCACATTTAGGCCATCTGGTGCAACAATGGACGAAAATCCAAATGCAGTTCTGACAAATCAGTATTAGAGGAGAGGCCCACGGCGGAAGTTAGTTGATTTTACCCAGCAGCCTGAAGGTTATCCAAATGGTATTGGAGGTATCCACCACAAGTATTCAAGAAGAGGGTGGCTTGAATGAAATCGGTTAATTTGATATCCGGTAAAACGTGGTTAATAATCTATTAAAGGACATAGTAAGGAGAGACCTGATACTACAGTATTATAAATGCTTACCACTTCTAGTGTTGTCCCTTTCTGAGGTCCGTATATTAAGTAGCCATTCGATGGATCAGAATGAGTTTGGATGAGAAACAAGAAGCGACAATTCCCTTGACTGATTGCAAGATTACGGTTGTCAAGCGCTAGACAGTAGAATTGAACATACGATTTGAATTCCTCGATCTTTGAATTATATTGTTTGATTAAAGCTCCTTCCACTTTCCCAGAGAGATCAAAGTACGCGAGCGATAACACAAGTAGCTCGGATTCCTAGTGCATGCCATCACAAACAACACAGGACAGTGTCAATAGAACACAAACTTTGGAGTGATAATAACCATGGAGCTGGGACTCGATTAAGTTGACAGAAGAATTAAAATGCACGCCCTCATTTAGGTAAACAGAGAGAAGTATCAAGCGCGAGGTGTCCATTCCTGTATGACTGGAGGCTTTGCATCTGGGCGGGAGCGGATACTGGAATAGCACTATCAGAGGCTTTACTTATGAATTACGATATACAAACTGACAGGTAATGGCTTTCTATCCTTCTTGAGACAAGTTGGACAGATAAACCTATCTTCGTGAAAGAAGGAGCTGGGAAGGCAGCCTTTCATGCCATTCTCATGGCTAAAACACGCCGCGAAACTCTGACACATGTCGCAAGTTCGAATGAAGCCACCCTGTCTGCACAAGAAACAAAGCTTGGTTAAAGTGAATAACCTCAGCTAGAGAGTAACCGTATTGGCTTACATTTAACTTGGGAGACTGACTTAGGGTTGAGAGAGACGACAAGATTGTATCCACAGGTTTAGCTGCTGAGCGTGAAGAGTTGTGGATTTCTGCATCATGCCTCCGTTTCCTGCGCCGGACTTCCTGGATGGATTCAGATCGTCGTAGTGGGACTCTGCTTCGATCGGAATAGAGACTATTCTCTGACAGTGTAGGGGAATTACGCGGCATGGGGACGGATAACCCTCTTAGAGTGACTTCTTATACTTACGTTATAAGGATTACTGTATATGGAACTCTCTCACGTGTTTTTGCAGGACCGCCCCTTCAGAATCGTGTTGTATAACAATCAACAAAGTCAGATTCTCCGACCAAACGGCCTCCCTGCAGTGCTTCGCTGCACTACCTTATATCGCATGATGAGGGTTCAAGCTTCAAGTAGTAAAATAGTAGACCCGTGACCGGCCTGTATATGAAGTAAACACTCGTTCATCTCATATACAGGCTGGTCACGAGCCTAGTAAAATAGGTATATGGGGAAAGGGCAACTGACAAGACGTGTGACTGCGGAACTTTGCGAAGACAAAGGAAAGTGACAAATGTTTGCTGCAGTTCAGCTTATCATTTGTCTATCTACAATGCACGCCGACCCTTCCTGCGATATAAATATGCAAACCTACGAATCCGACTACGACGTTCAATTTCGATCCAACAGGTGAGTGTAATAAGACCTAGCACGCCTTATCTCGTAACCAGTTGAACCTACAGTGAGCATCAATGGTCAGGGGACTGACGCGATTAAAGTACTACGACCCTCCTTCCCCGGTGGAAGCAGAAGAACCACTGTCAACTGGTACAAGCATCGCTTGCACTAGTACCAATGTTTCGGCTGACGCAAGTCCGGCAAGCGGACTTGAACTTAGAGCTCGAAGGAGCGTTTCCTTCGCCCTGCCCGATGAGAGTTCGGGGGAAATACCTGTCTCCTCTAGTTCTCCAGGTGACTCGTTGGGAGCCGTGGATGAAGATTTCAAGGTCAGTATACTTTATTACACAGGACAAGGGAACTGATGACCGTTAGGTCTCATCTCGACAGGAGCGTAAATGTAGGAATAGAGGCGACAATGTATCGTGGTTTGAAGCGAAGGCATTCAAGATACTCCCGAGCCCACAACTGCCTAGTGAGCATGCAGCAGAACTTCGTAATGGCGACCTTTACATGAACTGGATTGATCGCGAGATGATGGTTTGCCAGGTCTGGATGTCAACTGGTGGGCGATCGGGCGGCTGGAAAAGCATGCAGTGGGGATCGAAGAAGGCCAACCACCCACAAAGATTGGTCATCACTGCTAAGGGATTTCCTTCCTTTGTGGCTGAGTCGACGTGGAAGAAGAAGTACAAACTATCGAATCCGCGAATTAAGGTGTATTCGGCCTAGATACAACCATTCTGCGCTTTGCATCTAATGAATTTGTGCTCAGAGACATTTTCCATACTTACACATTCATGAATTGGCGCCGTGAACTTGCAACACTAAATTTGTTCCAAAGTTTTGGATGCTACAACAGTGCAAGACAGGTTCCTATTTGATAATGCTACGGTAAGGGACAGGAGTGAGACGTTGAACTTGATATTCTATCTATAAGGAAATCAAATGGCTGCAACAATGTAAGTGTTGGTAAGTTAATAACCAATCGGCGTGATATAAAAACGAGAAATGCGTATATGGTAGTTTTATACAGAGGTAGATGTCGACTCTTCATGAATAGCGCTCAACCAGGTGTACCACAGCAATATATCTAGACGAACTTGATCCTTATACTGCAATTTTTTACACACAATGTTCCCATAACGTAGCATTGGCTGAAGGCTACGAAGCAATGGAACATCGGTCATCGGAAGGACTTTCTTGATGAGATGCACACAATTCGACAGGTTGGAGACCTTCAAGCAAGATTGTCAAGCCAAGATTGGCATGTGGACCATCAAATAAAAATGTATTAGATACCTGGTGTGGACATCCGGGGGGGATGAAAAGAACGTCCCCCGGATTTTGAATACATGTCCAAGGAATCGCGCCAGCTGTTGCAGCATCCGCAAGAAGACCCCTTCCAAGATAACAGGTTGCCCTTGATATGGGCCCACCCAACTCACACTCAGAAAGTGGGGCATCGGGCTCTGCAATTTTAGCCAATAGTGGGATGCTTGAATGCGGCCAAATGTCCCACCGAGCGCCCTCCCGTATGTCGGATGTGACAGTTTGAGAATGAACAAGGACATTGGCCATCCCTGTGAAATTCACTTGTAGAAATTGTGAACCACTCGACATAGAATCCTTCTCTGAGATTCGGAGCATTGGCCCTGTAATGGTTCAACATTTATTAGAATGTAAGTGAGAAACCGTGACACTCAGGCTTACCTAACTTTGGGGCGATGTGATTCATGGGCAAATGAGATATCAAATTTAGAGGACCATGAGACGAAAAATATTGTGGGGAAACTTTCTGCAGAAAGTGCTCGAATTTATCTGCAACGTCTGGCTGTGGGTTTGGGAAAATCTAAAACACTCAATGTACAATCAGAGGTTGCAAGCAAAATACCACTTACCGTGAGACGACGAGGCCATGCGTGTTCTTGTAGCCACTCCTGAAAGTAAGCTTCGAGGGTGGTCTTCGAGTTGTGCCAACAAAAGCCGTCAAAGTGACTGACTGTGCATTCATTGTTCTTACCCAGGTCGAAAAGTCGATCTGGAGTCGTACAAAGACCGTCAATCGCATTCACAATAAACGGAGCACGGTAATTCCACAAGCCAAGAAAAAATTCCTCTGTTAACTCGCTGAATTTATATCGAGGAATGGTGTGGTGTCGATTATCAATATGATCATCTCTCTCGAGCGGAGATTGTAGAGGAACGGGACGGGTACAGCCAGAAGGAGTAGCCATTGTTGTCACGTGCGTGACCTTCTTCAAGTCAAGAAGAATATCCTGAATCTGCGCCTCTGTGAAGTATGACACTGGGAATACCCAGGATTGGGCATGTGTCTTAGGGCATGGCGAAAAAGACCTTGGTCTTTCATGATCTGGTACCATCGTGGAATAACATGGAGTGCAGACTTCGAATCCACAGTAAGCACAAAACCAAACTCCGAAAAACAGTGCCATATAGCAGACGTCTGTAAAAGTGATCTATCAATCAAGTCCATAACAGGCTGGCTACACCTACCACAGGTAGAATAAACTTCCGAGAAGAGGTTGCGGATATGCAGTTGATCATGCTGTAGCCTGTAGGTGCCTAAGTTCGGCTTCGAAACCGGTCTGAAGGGAATTTGCGACTTCCCACTGTCAATTTATGAGTCAGGCAGCTGACGAAAAAAATCCACGGATTGACCTTCATAATGGCACGGTGTTGTTCATTTTGGATTGGGAGCCATTCCAAGGCTTTATACCATGCATTTCCCGACGAAAGCCGTAGAGATCTGAAACGTTCTGGAGCACTGGGGTTTGATGGCTGAATAAGCCTGAAATTGATGAATCTGCAGGCTTCTGGCGATGGTGTTCCACTAGGGTTTATCAATTCCTCTTCGAAGCAAGTTAGACATGAACGACGAATCTGGTTCATTTGACATGCCGAGGTCTGAATGAGGACCTCAATACGTACATCCCAGCTTCTTATAGCCCATGTCTCTGACCGGCGCCTGGGTCTCAAAGCAGCAAATATGCGTACAATTGTATGGTCGACCACCAACTTAGTAGTGTACGTCAGAACACAAATAAAAAGAAAGCTGTGGAAAAACGTACAGCAACTGAGAACAAGCGCGCTTTATCCAATTTTTTAGCATTTGTGAAAGCTGAAACCAAAATTCTTTACCGCAGGCAACATCAACATTGTACACCAGGCTACCGCTCCTTATGTCATATAGGAATAAAGACTCTGTTAAACGTTAAAACATAAGCCAGTCAATACGTGTATCATAACCCACGATTTTGCGTCACAACTACAAAGTGGCCAGTCTCGCAAAAGCAAACATAAAGGGGGGTAAGTGGATCTGGAGCCTTCTGATGTACACCAAGTTTGGGAATGCCCGCCGGTGACATCGAGGACGTATTAAGGAAGTGACATCCAACGAGTGGATCGTTGATAAGGAGGAGGCCGGCTCCTGGTGAATGCAAAATGTAACATCTATGGATTAATCAGGAAGCCGGCAGGAACCAAATATGCCCTCCTCACAGGTGATAATCCAAAGTAAGTGACTGCAGGCAGTTCTCCGAAACAATGTCGACGACGAATCTTCAAGTGGGATTGATTAGGAATATGGATAGGGAGAAGGAATGAAAACTTACATCTCTTTCAATCTGGAACTTGCGACTATTAATCGGGATCGTGACACCAACTGAAGCGCGGTGATGCTGCTATTTGTCAACCCTTTTTGGGAAAAGTTGATATAATTACAAGAGTGCCCTGCTTGAAAGAGTTATCGAATATTGTCTTGTGGAAAATCAGCACCCAACCTTGATTGGCGATCACTCGCATATAGATACCAGTACCGACAGACGATGCGATTACACTGTCAAGCGCAGTCAGCACACCGTATTTTGAGTCGATTTCTAGACCAGGATGAGCTAGAACGTCATAACTAGCATCTCTGTTCCAGTTTTCTCCTGAATCGCTGTATCGGAAAAAGTAATGCCTCCCATTCGCTGCCAGGACAACCAGGTAGGGTTTTCCCCTTATCAAAAGGCTTGCTAAATCAAGCAACGAGGAAGGCAGAGGTAATGTATTGAATCTTGTCTGGGTTTCCATGTCCCACATCGAGAGCACTTCCTTTTCTTAGGATACTCAGTTAGGTTACGTTCACGACCCTTGTACTAAGGAACTCACCAGCAACGACGAGACTTTTCGAGCCAAATGGCCAGTACAAAAGCCTTCTGACTTTTCCAAGAAATTCAGTATCAGCTGGCATTTTATAATACAAGTCGAGTTGATGGGGGTGGAGGTGACACTTAGATGTCAGCAATCAACATTTCTCAAACGTGAGAACGACGCTTTGACCTAAGTCCCCATTGGCCACCAACTTTATTCAAGGGTTATTTATAATGCTTTGGTTTGTCTTTTTCTTTGAGAAATCGGCCAACGCTTACGCCTTGGTTGGCGACAGGAGTATCCTCTTAGCTTCTGGCAGGCCAATCTCCATAAAAAATCTGAATCGCATACATGTCAAAAATGCCGCTTTGAATGACAACATCACAGATTTTGGTAGGACTACGATCAGATTGGATTATAAGACCTCGTCAAACACGAAGAATGGCCCTAAAATTACGAACAAAATGACACTGCTATGTAGTCTCATTCCGGGAAAGGCACGTTTATTATTGAATAAGTTACAGTTCAACGTTCAACACTGAACTTCTAAGTAGATCGAACACGCTCTTCTTGACCTTGAAATTTCCCCTGGAGAAGAGTGTACATTTAGCGTCATTGGAAATAAGTATGACTTTTGTTTTTGGACCATCACCCTTACATTCTGAATTTTACGACAGTGAAATATATTTGACGGGCATTATTGGTGCGCTCTCTATCACGGATCTAGGTAAAGGGAAATCACTTTAGAAGCAGACACCGACGCTGCACTGATTGAGAAACCATCGATGCCAATCCTAAAGGATCGTGACACCCCTTTAGTAGCCAACTCATTATCACCTCAGAGCGCGCCAACTCTCGGTTATCAGGATAAGAAAATAGGATCGGTTGGTCGACCAGTGGAATATAATGACAAGGTGTCAATCTGGTTTATTGGACGAATACAGAATATTATGGGTAGAGTCTTTGGTAAAACAGAATCTGAACCAGTGAGCATTCATCTGAATTTGACTGTTGAGATATCCTGATGAACGCAGTACACCTTTATAGTGGGTTCACCCAATTCCATGAAAGGTAAGCAGTGATATTTCCACCACAGTTGTGATTCACATGGGCATCACCATTTAACGGAACAGGATTATCAAGCGGTATCATTGGGATGCGAGTTGGCGGCGAGCGCCGTATATTCATTTCTGCTGCGGAGGGTTTTGGGGAGCAAGGCACGTCTGGCGTACCTCTGAATACTGACCTTGTCATTGGTTTGTTATCTAATTTCCACCTAAGGATTCATATTCACGCTCCTGTAGATGTCAATTTAGAACGAATTGAGGACAAACACTCAAATTTTGTTCATGAACAGAGACACAACTCGTTTAGTGGGTCCGAACTGGGTATTCCTAGTCACGTTGGGGATGACGAACAAGTGGAACGTGATTCATTGACGTTATAGCCCAAATCCCTGTGATCCAGAGGTCGCCAAGGAAAGAAAATGACAGGGATTGACTCAGGGATTGTTAATATTGTATACCAAAAAATGGAATACTTAGTCTAGACTTCATAGATCGAAAATAACTTGGATGTAACTTCTGCCCAAGGCCGCAGCTTGAATTGCTTCTTACGATTCGCCATTCCGATATTAAGGTGTCGGAGTCGTTACTGGTCATTTTAGAATGATAGCTGCAGGAGTAACCACAGAATAATGCTGGAAGTCCAGTAGTTGGTGCTTGTATGGCGACTTGAGCTATCAGTCCTATCCGCCGATTCTGATCTCAGTCCTGACTTTGCGATACAATTACATAAATGCAGGTGGGGTTATTGACACGGGGTTTCCTACCCCTGCCCATCTACAGAGAACTCCCAATGAGTTACTAAGTATATTAATTTGTGGTATCTGCTCCTTAAATGGTAAATTCCGAGTCGGCTTTCAAGTACGGCCTGTCACATCAAAGATCACGTCAGGTCACACGATCTCTGACATGACTAGTAACTACTTTCATAACACCCCAATTAACGCATCAAGATTTCATCAGAGATGTTGGGATCGTCTACTGCGAGCACAGCGACCCAGGTCATTCTGTAATAATTTAGTGCCATCAGTCGAACTTTGTCACAGTTGAGCGTTTCCAAATTCCATCGTTGCAACGCAGGATCGTTGATGACTTGCGAACCCCACTTCTGCGAAACGACATAACCCATCAGCCCATGTTGACAGAAATGAAACGGGAAAGAGCACGTACACAAAGTCGTCCATCTTTTCCATCTCGAACAATCTCCCATACGCTCACTGAAACGAGCCTGGCAACGTCTTTGCGGGTCAAGGGATGCCCACGCTTATCTATACAAGGAATGCATGTTGCATGTAACTGCTTTCCAGGCCACTAAAACAACACATGGGTGAGTTTTCTTGTTGGTCGATGAAATTACTACTGACATCAATAGTTAATCGTGTCTGCCTCCAACCGTGGTTCATGAAGACCAAGTCAGAGGCGCGATCCAATTTGACCTTTCCCTGCAGTAAGTCGATTATGTGGGGACCTGGCTTTCCATCCCGGCAGCTGAAGGTGATACTCGGTAGAAATGGTTTCTCAAGATACCGAGGCAAACGTGGAACGATGATGACGATATCTTGATGACCGAGAGATTTTTCAACTCTCATGCGGTACGTGCCGTCAAGTACAGACTGAGGAGTCGGGAGAGGATTGTAAAATAATTTAAATTGACACCCAGGCTGGAGATTTCCAATGTCATGCTTAAGAGGACAATTAATTTTTCAGCTTGCTGTGGTTATATGGCAAACACTCACCGTCTGATGGAACATTGGACTGTCAGTACTGGCATCCAAAAGATGTTTTGGGGAAATACATTCGCCTTCGTATCCTTTTGATTGAGATATGTCTAAAGACTGCAAAGACTGCAAAGACATAGGTGACTACTTCCAAGGGACAAGCGAGGTTGTCCCGAATTTGAATGTTTTATGTTTTCAAAAAAACCATATTTAGATGTCCTTCTATGGTTTGTTGTTTTGTTGGTTGATCCCTCCGATGTGGATACAATCGAATTGCACAATGGCGGACAAGGGCTCACAAGTTAGCTATGGCGACATCAGAAAGTTTACTTACCGGATCGCCTATTGTAGTTCTTGAGGGACAAGCAAACTTGTGCCAGAACAAAAGGAGAGGAGCACATGAATTTATTCCAGATGTGGCAGACTCATACAGATCATTTCTCGATTTAAGGGCTATTACCGAACACCCTGGTTGCATATTGAAAACAAGGATGATGCACGGAAATACCACGGCCATATACAACACATATATGTACTTGGCAACGTTAGACCTTGTTAGGCTCATTACTGTTCACTTCGTACTGATTGCACATCACTGAACAAAGCGTTGTCCATATTAATACTAATAGAGGCTCGGAGTCGTTTGACAAATTTAGATCTCAGGCTGGTCCCTGCTACTTCCAGGATTTAATGGAGTTACTGTAGCAAGTCAATATTAATCAACTTTTCGAACACCCGGTATAATTCCCCAATAAGTTATAACTCAACTAAAATATCTCATAATTATTAATGACTACCCAGGATTGAGTTCAAGTCTCCTGACTAGTGTTTGAATCAGCCACAGCCTCCATCTTCAATGTCGCATTTTTCTGTGGGTACCTGTCAGCAAAGCGAGTTTTGGCAAATTAAATGAAATACCACACAAATTTCTCCTGCTCCAGGTTGGCGCGTAGATCATGTATGATGTGATGGGCGAGAGCAATGCGATCTTCCAATAATTCAACATATGTGCCTAGGTCTCTTCCATCTGCAAGTTTATTCACCCTATCAGCTGGTTTTGCCATCTTGTCCGAAAATGAGGTCAAACAATACAAGTGTCTAAGTTCATCTTAAACTTGCCTTTGTTTGACTATGTTTCGACTTTCGAGAAAGGCTCTCCGTTGGCTCTTGTAAGCTAACGAGCACGGTATCTTTGTCAAGTTCAGTGGTGGTTACGGACTTGGAAGACATGTAAGATGTAGGTTTCGTCTCTGCTGTTATTATAGATATTCCATCCCTGGTCTTTGTGTCACAGAAAGACGTCCGGAATTGTGGTCTTTGACGTATCTTTTATTCTGACGTACTACAAATCATCCTTTGTTTGTAGGTTTGTGTCACTTACAACTGTCAATGATCGGCCGTTTCATGGTGCAACAAATGTTAAAACAAAGGAGGGTATAACTGACACTTGCCAGTGATTGATCGATCGTTAGCCGTGGCCAATAATAGCCTGCTCAATTCTTAGGTTCGGCGAAAACAAACTTTTAGGAAGTTGCTTCCACTTGCATATTGTTGTCCATGCCTCGCCTGGTATTTTGAACTTTCACTCGCGTTGTGGAAGTATGTCTAGTATCTACTAATACAATCCGAGTCTTGTAAAATCAATTGTCAACTTGTTGAACGTATTATTCACGCAGTTCGTTGAGAGCACACACACCATGAACTAGCGGTCCAGCGGCAATGCGATGATACATGGGAATGGAATCTCGGGAATCGCAATGGGGACAAGTGCAAAGTGATAGAGCAATTCCTTGCTACTGATGATGGTTTCACCATCGTAATAGGAATCACGATACAACCTGCCAGCCACAACGGGAAAGCGCCTAAAAGCATCATGCTCTTCATAATGCTTTGGAATAGACTTGTATTGTTTCAGAATGAAGAATGTTTCCACTGTCGTGCCTTTTCTCCTCGTATTCTGAGCATGAGTAAAGACTGCTTGGATCGTGCCAGCTGAAATCGAATCACCAGGTCCCTTGTAGTACACGTGGCTATTATTGCGGGAGCTTGTCTCCGTGTGAAACGTTTCTCTGAAACGTTTGAAAGACGGTCGCATGAATGCGCGAGTTGACAAAGACTTGGTATCATAGTCGTGATGGTGTTCCTTTACCCAATCTCGCAGAAGGTCATACCAAGTTGGCATAAGCGTGGTAAGATCTTGCTCGGACCATGAAACACGTTCGTCCGACACATGATCCATTCCATCGTCTACGAGCGAGTCATGTAGAAGAGTACCACGGATGTCAGTACCATCTATTTTTTTCCATTCAGTGAGGAGACCCGTCAGTTCAGATGGCACCATTTCTGGATCGAGATGGTGCCTCAATTTCTGAGTCATGCAGAACCTTCTCATCATTGTCATTTCGAGTTCACCTGCCCAAATTCTTCAATCAAACGTGTATTTCTATACTGCCTTTTTATAGCTTACCAAATTTCATGTTGGTAGGGATATTCTGTAAGAGGTAGTTGTAGCGTTCAAATGGGAAACAGCGCCATGCTTGGACTGGGCCAAATCCATCAAGAAAACGAGGAATATGAAGGGCGAGGTGTTGATAAGGAGAAAGAGCCGTGTTTGGGTACAATTCCAAGAGACCAGATAGGTAAGAGTGCATATGGAAGGCGTACTCGTTGATTTGAGTGGGAGTCATACAACGCATTGAAGCGAGTTTCACGGCTGTTACTAGATGCATGAAGTTATCTAGCATAAGTCGCCTCCGACTTCCCTGCGCCTCTTGACCCCAAAGACGGTTAAGCGTGATGGTGTCACGTACCGTTCCACTAAGGCAAGTTCCGCTCCGATAAACCCTATTCCGCTCCGTTTCCGTCTTCCGTTCCTGTTCCGATTCCTATTCCGTCTTCCTTCCTGTTCCGCTCCCGTTCCTGTTCCGTCTCTATTCC
>JAIUJM010000088.1:0-30817 GCA_026262225.1 Inosperma sp. D86
CATCATCTGCTAGGTCTTTCCACCTAGTTGACACCTGTGCTGCTCTACAGAGAGATATACTATCGAGATAACCTAGGATGCTGAAAACGATTTCCTGTGGTAAAGCACTAAATGGCCTGAAACGAATCTCGCCTTCATCGATGTTTGTGGACTGGGTAAAAATGTCAAGTAAACGTCTGAGCAAGAAAGAGAATTTGGGCATAATTTCTGGTAGTCAACTGGTAGTTCAATTCCTCGACCGGCAGAGTCTACCGTGATCGATTGATCATTGGAAGTGCGGCAAAACGGTCCGGTAGATATCAGTCCTCTGAGTCTCCTTCCATCCGTTGTCCATCCGCACATTTCTTACATACTTCTGAGTTTTTCTTTCAAACACTCCCATCTGCAACTCGTCCGCGTTCTGTCTGGTTATCGCCAATCAAACACTTCTTACGACTTCATGTGTCTTTTGAACAGCGCCTATACGCTTGGAATTTACATGATGCAGTGAGTATATTGTTGAATGTTACAAAAAATTAAATTGCACCCCGGCTTAGAGTTCTTGGATATGACTCTGCTTGTTGGCATGGACTCTGAGCAGAAACTCGACCGCGTCTCGTCTGGCTGTCCTTGAGCACAGAAAATGCCTCGTTCTTTTTATTATCATCAAGATATCCACTTGCAAGTATGGATGCAGATGAGTTGGCACACTTTTTCCTGTGGCCGTCCGTACCGAACTTCGTTGAAGGAGTTGTTCATTTCCTTTACCGCCTTGATAGAGGTGGGCGCTGGTTACTCCTGCTTTCGGACGGTGCATACGGTTGTGTCTTCGTCTATGATCTGGACCTAGTACAGATGAGGGACCATACTTATGATCGAACACGAGCTGTTTCGACTACGGCCAGCTTTCCGTGGTGTTCAGTAAAAGCTTCACGGGAAATCCAGAAGTGATTCTGCACTACGTTCTGCGAGTACACCTGTCAGCAATAAAACTGAAGCAAGGTTATGCGCCAAGAAGCTCGCTTCGTTTACGATGCCTTCTGGCTTCACAAGTTGCACTTCACTTCCCACCTGTTGCTGCCACAGCGGAAGTCTATGATTGGACGTGTTACATTTTGGCGACTAGCTTCGAGTTCTATTCTGTGCGTTTGAAGTTTTTTTGTATGAGTCTTGTTGATTTTTTTCAGGCTGATATCAAGCTTCTGCCTAGGCAATTGTTACTTTGGATTGGCGACAACAAAGTGATTTACGAAATGAGGCAACTCGAGATGTTGAGATGAACCTTTCGATGAAGAAAAAGGCAGTCGTCCAACCTGTTTGGGAGGTGAGAAGTTTTCTCACAACGTCACAGGCTGAGGCTCCTCCCTGGTGGCATGCAGTCTCCAACGCTGTGAGGGGACTTTTTTCAATTCGTTTTACCTTCACCATGAGTAGCTGCATTTTCAATTCCTAATGAAGATGTCTATGAAACTGAATTAATGCACTTTCTGAGGGTCCGATGTTTCCTCCTCCGTTCTTGGCCTGATATGCGGCAGAGGATTTGCACCTTTCCCTATTCTTGATGAGATTAGCGGTCGAATTGTTTACCAGGACCAGCTAAATTTGTTGTCATGGATCCTTTGAATGTATGTGAACATGCAAGGATTAACTCAATTATGGTTACAATAGCAGAGGACTTGACACTATTAATTAAGAAAGTACAATTGTTAGCCGGAGCTCGTCAAAACGGTAAATCATAACCACTCTTTGGAACCTGTCACGAGTTGTGCTACCATTAGGGTATGGAAAAAAAAACATCCTCGACGTTGACTAAATACAATCGTAGACTTGTGTGCCAAAAAATGCCATCTCATTCTCCATTATCGTTGGATTATCTCTAGTGCAAGAAAATTTCGCATCAAACTCAGTCGTTTCGGGGTCTGCCAACAAGGATCATGCCCTCGTCTTCTTCTGTCTCTGCACCATCCTCCTTACTGCGTCGAACAGAGATAGAAGATGAAGCAAGCGATGAGCTGGAATCCGTGGCTATAAGCGCAGCGCCAATTGGAGCAGTGGAGGGCGCTGTTGTGGATGAAAGTTCGAGAGGAGTGGGGGTTTCGTCCTTCTTTGATATGGGGGTGAAAGCAGCAATTTCATCTTGCGGTTTCTCTAAAATAGGAGAGGAATCTGGATTTGCCGCCTTCTCTGAGGTTGGGGACCTAAGGGACATCTCACGAAGCGTCCCAAGCATCACATCGTGCACTCGTTCCGCGAGAGTATGCACATCAGCCGTGGTCATCGAGGTCGTTGGGATGGGTGGGAGAACTACAAGGCTATGAATTTAGGTCTACATCAATGGAATGCATTCCTACCTTTAACCTTGATGACTCCCTTATCAAAGACACCTTTGCGGTAAATGTCCCAATAATTCCCGACGACAATAGGAACGATCGGAATACCAGCGTTGATTGCGAGATGAAATCCGCCCTTTTTAAATGGGAGCATGTTGGAAATTTCTGACATGTGACGGGTGCCTTCAGGGAACATCCAGACCGAAGTTCCATCTCTTTTCAACTGTTCGCCCGCAGCTTCAATGGAGCGGATGGCGCGGGAATTATTGCCGCGGTCTACGAAGATATTTCCAGAGAGGGTCATCCAAGGGCCCAAAGGTGAGTATTGGAGGGACCTCTTGGCGATTACGGCAGCTCTCTTGGGGAATACCCTATGAATTTGGTTAAGTTTTTGATCTGGGGATGGGAGTCAGACCTCCGAGCTCACCTTCCCATCATGACGAGATCAACCATGCTTTGGTGGTTTACCATATATACTGCAGGCCGGGTCTCCATGAATTCTTCTCCTTCTATTTCGACTTTGATGTCGAGTGCTCTATGAATGATATAGTAAAAGGCACGAGCGACGAGATAATTGGCGTCGTTCGCCCGGCCTAGGATAGACATGGTGGCTGCCGCTACGAAACCACAGGACGCAATTGTAAACATGGTGCCGACGTAAAAGACCATCCGGGCATAGTAACGGAGAGGCGACGGTGTCGGTTGATTCGCGATTTGCTGAACGAGGATGACGGGTAAAGATACATAAGCAAGAGGCTTTATAAGAAAGAACATGATAACAGGCAATGTCGACGCAGACAATGAGCGCAGTAGTCGATGGAGAAGATAACGACAGTAAACCAAAACCGTCGGGTTAAGTAGCACAGCTGATCGACTGTCAGAAAAATTGGCGTTTCAAATCCGGGCCGCCATAGCACGTTGCTTATTCCCATGTCGACCTCAAAGTCCCAGAGTCGTGGTACGTAGCAGCGTCGACAGTGCTGATATATACACAAATTAGAATTTTCTGACAAAAGGTTGTTTTGTCAGGCAGAAATGCCGTTTCTAAACCGTTACATGGAAAGAGCACAACTACGTCCAAGTCCAGATCTACTGCGGATGCTGATAGTAGTAAACAAGTAGCACGACCACCAAGTGCGACATCTACATCGTCGTCAAAATCTTCTGTCCGATCCACTTCATCTCTATCGAAGGACGCATCTGCTGCATCCCTCCAACCTGAACAGTTTAAAGTTACGAAAATAAGCTCCACGACTGTAAAGCTCTCCTCGACGTGGACACCACCACCACCCCAGGCTAAGGTCCGCATTTATTAACCATACTGTCTCGCGGTAAATTGGACTTTTTCCAGGCCGCCCCTCCTCAAGATCCAACGAGGACATATGATACACTACAAGTGGCAGCTCAGGTTTATCCATGGACATACATGTCATCTACCCTTGATGCCTGCTTTAAATCTTCAGAAGCAACCGCCCATGTGAGTTTGCTGGATCATATACGCTTGGAAAGTTTACAAATATAGACAATATTCCTTGTTTTATTTTAGGCGGATCTCGAGTCTCGCACAAAAGAACTTGAGTTAGAAGAATCAACTATTTTGGAACAAAGAGAACGTTTAGAAGCCCAGCGTGCAATCGACTTCTGTGACGAGCTAGGATCTGAACTAGCAAGTTCCATTTCCATTATCTCGTCTTCTGAGTCCCTTATTGTCATTAGTTTGCCAAGGAAGCTCCTGCCATCATGCAAAGGTTCCACTCTCATGGCGATTCGTGTACCAGTATTGAGACGGAAGCTTTGAAACTGGCAGCGTCCATCCCGAATCCGGAGGAGGAAGATCCCTTGATGCCATACAACCAGACATTAAATGAACTTGGTGGGTGTACACATTCTGTTACGCTGTCTCACAAGCCCACCTTACTTCATTAGAGGAACTTCAGAGTGAAGCTACAAGATTACAGGATTCAATTTCCAGGTTAATCGAAAAGGCATCAGCGACATTAGACAAGGTTCCTACTGAGGCTATAGCCAGCGAAGGCCACTCAAGCGAACCAAATGCAGAACCAACAGCTCGGCGGCAGATAGTGAATGTTTTTGCTGCCTGCCTGCCCGTTCTTACGGCACGCGTTGCGAATCTATCGATGGCACAGGAGCTCGTCGATAGTGCGCTAGAGAATGCCAGCCTGAGTCTCCGAATGGAGAGTTTGGGCATCGTAGATTGAAATGGGCGTCATTTTCAAAGCACAAGGGTCTTCTATTATTGTAAGGTAGATGGCTTGTCAATGCGTCAGAAGAGGGCACGTCTTGAATACTCCACGCCTGAGGTAATGGTTGTTGTGATGCCCGAATATTACGCTGACAGAACAACCAAAGAGTATGAATATTTGACTCCAGCTCTTTTGTTGGTGTTTCCATACCCCAATCATATAGTATCGCCGCCGTTACACACCTTATTTACATGCAATTGTTTTCCACACTAATTCTGAGAACTCGAGTACCATGGTAACGCCATTGCTAAGGCTCGTATATTTTGTTTGCAATTGTCCCATGCTCCACGTTATCAACATTACCAGTTTTATTGTGTTTGGCCTCTTTTGGCAGATGTATTCTTAACTTGGACTTCCACAAAAGACTTGATCTAAAGCTTGACGTTGTTCGGCTGGTCTGTTGCAACAGGGCGTGCTTTAAATACTAGTATGAATTCGTCCTAGTTCAAACTTTCCATTGAGATATACCCCACAACTTTTCGATTGATACCACTCCCTACCAGTCCATCTCTGACTCTGGAGTCTGATTTACATTCTCTTGCTTGACCAGTCAATTTCAAGACCTATAGATTTCCCGTCTTTACCTGCCTTTGCTTATCACGATAATGTCTTCCCAAACGAGCACAGCCAGTGAAAGCAGTGCTCTTCCACCTCGGTATTCTTCTCTAATAGGTGTTTTGTCTCCCGAGTCGTCGGAGATTCTCCGATCTCTGTCCACGACACAGGGACGGGCAGCTGGAAGTGACGCCTACCCTCCTCGCTACAATGGTTCAAGTACGTTCGGGCAGGGTCGTGGCAGCTCAGACTCGCGATCAGGGCTGCGGGCGTTTGAATATCACCTCAAGAGTGCCAATGTAAACAAGACGCAACCTTGGGCTACGCTGAAGGTTTTTAGCCGTGCTTCATCTTCACTGGGTTCGAACTCGTCTTCAACAAAGTTGGCCAAGTTTAATCCGAAAGACCTCGTTCAGGGATGTTTGGAGTTGAACCTTGAGACCCCACAGAGCATCAATTCCATCTCTCTTTCTGTACGTGTGCCACCACTCCCTTTTGACTACTTATCAAGCCCTGAGATCCCTTTAGTTGAAAGGAAAGATCTCCAGTCAATTCGAAGATGGATACTACTTCTTGGACCACCCACTCATCAGCTGGACCCGCACGAATGGCGACCCTCGAGCCCCTCCCGACATAATTTCTTCCAGACTCCCGGCTGTAAAGAAATTCGACGGCAAGCTTTCGGGCTCATACATCTGGCCTTTCTCTATTCCATTCCCATCGGAAGTTACTGTTACAGAAGATGGTAGACAGCAGAAACATCTCACTCCACAGACATTTGTCGAACGGGGCTCGAATTTGACCATTCAATATTCCTTGGTTCTCAAGGTGACTCACGGCATGTTGAGGACTGATTCCAAGTCCGTTTTAAGAGTTATCCATGAAGCAGAAGTTATTGACGTCTTTTTTGGTCAGGCTTCAAGCTGGTATTGTATACATTCCTGATATTACTCCGCCTGCTTTTTCTATCCTGCGTCAGGTGGCATATCTTCAAGCCACCAAGATTCCTAGTCCGGAAGCTGACCCTCTTGGATGGCATACTTTGCCCCCGGCAATCGTATTTGGGAAACTCGCTGGCAAAAATAAGGCGGTCAAATTACAATGCTCGGTATGTATTTGCTATGATAGGTCATTTCCTAAGCCGACCAATGTTGTCTTTCTGTCCTGAATAGCTCTCGATAGCAAACCCGGTTTGTCTTCCTTTTCCTGAACATTGAATAGAGAAATAATGTTTTCCGCTCAGTTGACATACACACGAGGTTCTTTCATTCCTGTCCACCTGAACATACGCAGCTCCGATATGCAGGCACTCAAATTGCTTGGTAATCCCAGGGAAATCATTGTCCGCCTCACGCGCCGTTTGCAGTACTACAAGAATGCTACCCAACTAAATGTGCTAGAAGGCATCACGGAAGAAACAGCCTCCCTGGAGAAAGTTGTTTGGCAAGCAACGGCCAACATTGAAGAACAAGAGAGCACGTACATAAAACAACTCGAGGGTGAAATTCACCTTGGGCAGAAACTGCAACCTTCATGTAGTTCGCATTGGTTGAAAGTCTCTGTATGTTCTCAATTTCAGTTTTTATTGCGGATTCGGGTCACTTATTTTCTTTATGCTACAGTATGCTGTCGAACTCCTTCCTTTCAACAAATCTATCCTTAAAGTACCCAGTTCGGGTTCCTCAGAAATTTTGCTCTCACACCCAATCACCATTGTCACCCAACACAGTGTCGGTCCCGCCCCAGTTCCTTCCACTACACGACTCAATTCTAGGAGCGAATCTAGTCGTCCTAGGTCACGAACATTAACGACGATAGTTCGCCCTGATCACCAGGTTGTTCCCTACCTCGTCAGTTATGATTTGATGGTCCCATCGGTTTGAACTACTGATGTTCATGATTATTATGTTCTTACGACCCCATCCTGCAACGTTGACCGTTAGCAATGGACCTTCGCTTTCGTTATGTCCAAGTTACGATACACCCTTTTTTATCGTTCGTCATGCTTTGTACTTATGCCCCATACGTTCTACGAATTCATGTTCTAGATGAACCCACTTTCCTTTACCTTAATGTATATATTATCCAATTGTAGCATAGAGATGAAGTGTAATTTTATTGTAACGCTGGGGTAGCTAGTTTGAGCGGAGGTGTCTGTAAATATGGTACAGAAATATTTTGAGAACAATTATATAAATTGGAAAGGGATCCCGACAAAGAGCCAACATATAAGAGCAATTGTGCAACGTCATGCAAACAGAGTGGGTTAAACCGTGGTCGCAGGGGTGGACTCGTTCGTACGGGCCGCATAAGCAGCTTGTTCTTGTCGCTCGCGTTCGTGTTGTGCGAGGATATCCCTCCATGAATGGTCACCCTGTGCATGTAAGGGATGATAAATCTTACAATAACATGGGCAGAAATATACCTTTTGGTTCTCAATCTTCTTCCTAGTCTGTGTCAAAGCACCCGCAACGATGAGGAGACCGATGGTCAATCCTTGGGCCCACATACGAGCTTGCACGATTTTCTGAGGATATGTTTGATATCTTTGGAAATATTCAGTCAATATGTTTTTTCTTGTGGATCATGAGATGCCTACTTGTTACGAGAAATAATTGCTGTAGCAATTCCAAGACTTGTGGCCCAGCTGCCCACAATCAAACTATATTGGTAGCGAAAGGTCCAGTCGCCGACTTTGTCCCAGAACGACATGGACTGCCATCTGCGTTGTGCCTCCAACTCCTTTTCGTCAATCATATCACGGGCGTGACCCTCCCTACAAATCAATCACATTACATTTAATTTCAGAAAAGAACACCGTCATCGTACCATTGGGACCTGTCGTATTCCAATCCCCGACGTTCGGCCTGAATGGAGAGTAATGGGGCAGTGATGATGATCATACCAAGAGCTTTCAAGGATAGAGGCAAATTTCGGTAGGCTGGCAATTTTTTCTGGGCCCAATATGAACCCGCAAGAGCGATGGCACCTCCCATTATTGTTCCCTCCATGGCCCCACGTCTTGAGGCAGCGGCATGCTCTTCAATTTGCTTTTCTGACAACGCGATCTGGGTTTAGCATACACCAGCATTAGTTTGGTTAGAAAATTTTAGAAACTCATGTTATACCTTCATCTTGCGTTGGTCGTTGAAGAGAACTACGTATTATGACCTCATTGCTAGAGGTGGCCACGTGAATGACCACTCCGGTTGATTCCGTAGTACTATTTTAGGCAAACAACGATTATTATTGCGCAAGATCTACTATGACAAGAGGCTTTCTACATATACTTGAAATTCCATATGTTTTGCATCGGCCCGGGTTTCAAAGAGATACTTCCAACAAGAAGGAACGCAAATGAATGGCATTCAACACAAAGCTAAGACAGATCAGAAATGGTCCACGGCAAAAATCCATGTCCCAGTCTTCATATCAAAGCTCTCGAACTGTGTATCCTTCATATTTTTCAACCTTTTCAAATGCTTCACCGCATGTGGATGGTTAGGATCCTTGATGGGTTCCCGTGTCGCTTTGTCGTTAGCCCAACACCTCTCCAGAACCAATCGAGCCTTCACATTCAACCCGGATCCAGGCGGCGGCTTGTCCACATCATCGCTGTCAGGATACACACTACACTCCTTGTCATCAAATCGAATAACATCTCCGAGAAGAGCTCCAAGTTTGGGTAACCCTGTCAGATCCACGGCCTCGAGGAACTGAATTTCGCCGTATCCTTTCCTTCCAACAACTAGATCGGAGAATGAAGACAGCTCATCATACCCCGCCTTCTTCAACACGGATAAATCCGGTTTCACCCAGTAATCACCCTCCAAAAGGTCAGCCTCGCTCTTTTCCTGAGGTTCTGGTGCGGCAGTTGAATCCTTCGGGGGACCTGTCGCCATAAAACTAGTCGAATTCCGATGTTGAGGTAACTGGGTGCGGTTCGAAGGTGTAGGTAAATCATGGGCCTGAATTGATGCACCAGCTGCAAGTTGTGCATCCTTTTCCCTCGAAGCGACGCTCAATTGTGGGCTGAACGTGACCTTGCCCGACTTCAAACTACCTGGACTGCCCGACTTAACAAACAAATTCGATGGGTCTACCTTCTTATCCAAGATCACTTTCTTTACACTCTGCCTTAGACCGGAACCCAATGCAGGACTGCTGCTGCGCCCAAGAAAATCGGGTCCAACGGATGACCCTCGCGAGTCTTTGCTAAGAGTTAAGGCACCAGCCTTCCCCGTCGTCAAAGAAATTCCATTGGTAGAATTTATAGATGCAAGCGAGCCAGATGACCCAAATCCTCTCAACTTTGAAGCAGCAGGGGTGTATCCGAGTTGTACGCGAGGCACGGGGGAACGGGTCGGTACATCATGGAAGAACCCTGCCTTTTTCTTGGGCAAATTCTGGTCGAGGTCGATGATCCGGGGTCCAGGTGGAAGCATATCGAATATTGGTAAATTCTCACCAATGGGTTGAGCGATAGAAGCCGTCAATGTTCCCTGTCCTCCTGCATTGGCAGTCGAAGCACCGAAAATGCTTGAACCCATTGGCATATTGCCAGACAATGACGTTCCTATCGTTGGTGCGGCCGGTTTGTTCCCAAACAGCGGATTCTGCCCCGTTTGCCCGAATGTACTACCGAATATTGACTGTTGTGGTTGGCTCGGCTGTGTCGTACCGCCAAACAAACCACCGCCAGCGGGTTGGACAGGTTTCTGACTAAAAAGGTTTCCGAATGGATTAGGCTGTTGAGTATTTTGTTGAGCTGGTTGATTCTGCTGTGTACCGCCGAATAAACCCCCAGCATTCGTGCTTGGAAGAGCTGTGTTCGTGTTTTGCAGATTGCTAAAGACTAGAAGAAAAGTCAGGTTTCCATCGCCTAACACAGAGATTGATTATTGATTAACTAACGGGATGTACCTGCTGGTTGATTTGGCTGTGTACTTCCAAACGCCGATGTACCTGTATTAGTGCCAAAAAGCGAAGGTGCCTGCTGTGGTTGGTTTGTGCCAAAGTTTCCAAACGCATTAGTGGTGGAAGGTTGGGTGGTTGTAGTTGTACCAAAAATTGAAGGCTTGGCTGCATTGTTACCTGAAAAGGATAAGAGTATTGAAAGCAAAATACTGAGTGAACGTACCAAAAGTACCGAAAGCAGAGGTAGTATTTGAAGCGGGTGTTGTCCCAAAGAGGCTCGTACCTTGGGCAGGTTGGTTTTGTGGCGTGTTTCCAAATGCTGATGGTGTAGCCCCAAATGCGCCTGGTGCACCTGAGAAGATATTACTTAGCCGTTTGAAATAATAAAGGATTACTAACCACCGAATGTGCCGAATGCTGGTTTGTTGGCGGTGGAGACAAAGGCTGTTGTTGTTCCACTCCCAAACATGCTACCTTGTTGTGGTTGCTGACCAAAAGCGCCAATTCCAAATGCGGATTGTTGGGGCTGAGTTTGGCCAAAACTACCGCTCCCAAACGCAGAATTTGAGCTTGTTGCGGCAGGTTGCCCAAAAGTGCCAAAGCCAGTTGTGTTCGTTGCATTGGATCCAAATAAAGAAGTTGTGGGTTGTTGTTGGGGTGGTTGTCCGAAGACGCTTGCAGTTGTGTTGGTTGGTTGGGTACCAAAGGCAGACGGTGCCCCGAAAGCGCTGCCCGCTGAAGCAGTTTTCCTGTTTTGAGCGTAATCTTGGACTCGAAGTTCCTATGAACGGAATCAGATCCTGAAAAATGAAAATCGCAATTCAACCCACCTCGAAGGAATACCCCATGTACGCAGGCATACAAGTGATCGCTTGGAACTGACCATCCTTCTCCTCCGTCACAGCGTACGGTGTGGTTGTACCATTAGTGACAGTGGGCGGTGGAGCTCCGGTCCCTTAGTGAAGAATATGAGATTTATGTCAACGGGAAGTCGAAAACCCACAATACCTGTAAGAGCATTGCTACCAAACGCAGACTTAGCACCGAAGATACTACTCCCTCCGCCGAAGGCACTTGTTGAAGAAGGCTGGCCAAAAACAGATGTGGTAGTAGGGTTGGCTGGCGCGGCAGGCTGCCCAAACGCGCTTGTGGTAGTCCCGGAACCAAACGCGCCTGTCCCACCAGAAAACGCGCCAAAGCCAGTTGCAGGCTTGGGTGCGCCAAATGCACTGGTTGAAGCCGTGTTGCTGCCGAACGCTCCTACCATGGGTTTAGTTAAAGATGGAAGTTGGAAACAACCAAAAGTGACATACCAAAACCAGATGTCCCTGTATTTGTACTGGGTGTCGCAGTGATATTTCCAAACATTGGGTTCACCTGGGGTTGTTGCTGTGGCTGGCCAAAAGTACTAGTAGATCCGAAGGCTGGTAAATATTCAGCTTAAAGCGTAATGAGTCGAGTAAGGAGTCACTTGCCACTTGTGCTTGTATTTGCAGTGCTGCCAAAGGCCGATGGCTGACCAAACACGCTAGTCGTAGGCTGCTGTTGAGTTTGTGGATTCCCCCATGTCGACTGGAACATTGCAGGAGAGTAGATTGACAAGGCAGAGGACTAAGAAGATGCCAGTTATCGACGTTCACTGGCTGCACTTTCATGACTTGTAATTTGTTTAGGACTCCGATCAATAATTCACACGGAATTGATCGCGTCACGTGAACAAATTTTAATGTCTGGAACAAGTTCAAGTTACTATTAGATTCGGAACATACCTGACAGTCAGGACCTTAGGATTCCGTGCCATGCCAGACGGATCCGAAGGACCCAAAATATTTCCTACGTTTAATACCCTCGCCCGGGAAAAACAATTTAGATCACCCCCCAAGGATGGATCGACATACAGTGTGCTGAATGAGTTTGTTACCCCTCATATCGAATCTTTCAATGCACTCTTCGACGATTCCGGATTGCCTTGCGGTGATGGTGATGGAAAAGGCTTGCTCAGTCTGGCATTAAAGGATATCGGGGAACGCATCGTATTTGACGGTAACGGTAGGGCGGACTCCGAAAGTGGCACGAAAGGCTTGGGGAACCAGATGCGAAGTGAGTTGCGAGTTGACTTCTAGTAAACTCCGCGTACTCATGGATTTTAGTATGGATTGAGCAGGTTACCATATCACGGCCTATGGTTCCTGACAAGGACAAAACTGCGATCGAACGCAAAGTATTTCCAACGGAGGTGGGCACCACAGCAGTTTTAAGTCTGTCCTTGCTCACCAACAGAGCAGGCCCGCGAACGGCTAACGTCGTATCGTGGTCGCATGATGATGAAACTATGCTGGACCGATAATTCAGGGCAAACCAATAACATAATGAAGGATTGCGGTCTCGTTCCAATCATGATCCGCGTACGTGAGCAAATCACACCTTTCTGCTGATTACTGAAATTGTGGCAGTCAGTTAGGTGTAACCTGCGTTCGATGTCGTCGGCGGACCTGGTAAGACACCATGAAGAACCAGAAGAATTCGGTGGTTATTTCATCGTCAACGGCAATGAGCGTTTAATTCGGTATTTGATTTTACCTCGACGGAACCACGTTATTGCACTTGTCCGACCTTCCTTCGCAAAACGGGGTCCCTCTTATACCCAATATGCCGTTCAAATTCGTGGTGTCCGGCCAGACCAAACAAGTATAACAAATACCCTTCACTATCTGCAGAACGGAAGTGCAATGCTACGGTTTACATGGAGAAAGCAAGAATATGTCATTCCAATTATGCTCATCCTGAAGGCACTTGTTGGTGCTTCAGACAGGGAGATATTCGAAGGAATAATGATGCAGGATTACGAGAATACATTCCTGTCAGACCGAGTCGAGCTCTTACTGCGAAGCTTCAAAACTTACGAGATGTATACTGCTGAAAAATGCCTGGATTTCCTAGGGGACAAGTTCCGTGTCATTTTAAACCTTCCTGATGACTGCTCAAATGTGGCACAAGGGGAGTGGCTAATTCAAAAAATGATCCTTGTCCATCTTGAGTCGCCGAAAGACAAATTCAGAATGCTGCTGTAAGTCCTCGTATTTTCCGCATTGTTGAGACTAAAACACTTGTCGAACAGTTTCATGCTTCGGAAACTCTATGCGACCGTTTCTGGTTCATGCTGTCCTGATAATCCGGATTCCCCACAACACCAAGAGGTTTTGCTCCCAGGAAGTTTATATGGCATGATAATTAAAGAACGCATGGAAGAAATCCTGAATAATATTCGCAACAATATTGCGGCAGATGTCCGAAGTGGGGCGGCTATTGATTTCAATGATAGTAAGATGTCATAATTCAATGTCAACTGCAAATGATGAACTGAACGTGCACAAGAAAGGTATTTTACGAAAGTCCTATCCAGAGTGAACTTTGACATAGGCGCCAAATTGTCAAATTTTCTCGCCACTGGTAACCTCATATCGCCGTCAGGTCTTGATTTGAAACAGGCAGCTGGATTCACAATTGTGGCCGAGAAGCTGAATTGGCAACGCTACATCAGTCATTTCCGGTGCATTCACCGCGGTGCCTTCTTTGCCGAACTCAAAACCACAAATGTCCGCAAACTCTTGCCAGAGGCCTGGGGTAAAATATTCCGAAATTCATGTAATCTGGTTACTGAATTCTTGTTCTCATATCAGGGTTTTTATGTCCTGTACATACACCTGATGGTACACCTTGTGGTCTTCTCAATCACCTATCTCGAACGTGCCGCATAGTAACGAGATGTCTCGCCGTAGCTCACATCCCAAACCTTCTTGCAAGCCACGGTATGACCCAAGCATTTACGCCATCGATTGATGGCCGAAAAAATATTTGTGTCCAGTTGGATGGTCGGCTTATCGGATGGGCTCGACCTTCTGTGGCCGCTCAGCTCGCCTCAAATCTCCGTGTATGGAAGACAGAAGGACTGGTAGATGTCCCATTGGATCTAGAAATCGGTTTCGTGCCAGAGTCTAAAGGCGGTCAGTACCCTGGACTCTTTTTGTTTTCTACAAAAGCAAGAATGATGCGGCCTGTGAAATACCTACCAAATGGTCGGGACGACCAGGTTGGTTCATTTGAGCAAGTATACATGGATATTGCCTGTATGCCGGAAGAGATTGAGCTTGGTGTGTCCACGCATGTGGAGCATGACCCGACCAATTTCCTCTCTATTTTGGCGAATCTTACACCTTTTTCTGATTTCAACCAGGTAAGAGATCTTCAACATAACACGTCATGGCTAACTTACACTTCCAGTCTCCTCGAAATATTTACCAATGCCAGGTACACTTTGACGTAAGTTCCAGTTGAAGATCTTCTAATTGTTGCAATGCTAGATGGGTAAACAAACGATGGGGACGCCCTCGACAACACTTCAATACCGCACGGATAACAAGCTCTACCGCCTACAGACAGGTCAAACACCTGTTGTTCGTCCAGTCTTACATAATACTTACGCCATGGATGCCTTCCCGAATGGCACCAATGCTGTCGTCGCCGTGATCTCATACACTGGCTATGACATGGAGGACGCCATGATTATAAATAAGTCATCACATGAACGAGGTTTTACGTACGGGACAGTATACAAGTCTCAAATCGTGGATCTTAAGGATGTGAAGGGCGCGAATAAGTCTACCAGCGCGCCAACTCTCCACTTTGGATTGGGTAAAGATATTGCAAGGTTTGGGGGAAAGGAATTCTCACACAAGTGCCTGGACATCCTTGACGTCGACGGGTTGCCTCGTATAGGGGCAATGCTCAAGCCTGGAGATTACATCGCGTCTTACATTGACGACACTAATGGTCGTACAAAGTTTGTCAAGTACAAAGGGGAAGAAGTGGCGTTCGTTGATCAAGTCCGGTTGATAGGTCAGCGTCATCCATAACGTAACTCACACTCCTAGACTAACGACTTACTTCAGGCAGTGACGCTGGAGATACAGATCTTCAAAAGATTCACATTACTCTAAGAATCTGCCGTCCACCAGTGATTGGTGACAAGTTTTCTTCTCGGCATGGTCAGAAAGGCGTTTGCTCGCAGAAATGGCCATCAGTCGATATGCCATTTAGTGAAAGTGGTATCCAGCCTGATGTCATCATCAATCCTCACGCTTTTCCGAGTCGAATGACCATTGGAATGTTGGTCGAGAGTATGGCAGGAAAAGCAGGTGCCATGCACGGTCTCGCTCAAGATGCTACACCCTTCAAGTACGTATATCGTACGGTAAAGCCAGTCCTTCTTACGCCCACCTTCTAGGTTTTCAGAAAAGGACACAGCCATAGACTACTTCGGCGAACAGCTACTGGCTGCTGGATATAATTACTATGGGAATGAACCCATGTACTCGGGCATCACCGGAGAAGAGTTTGCTGCGGATATCTACATTGGCGTTGTCTACTACCAAAGACTTCGCCATATGGTTCTTGACAAATTCCAAGTTCGTACATCAGGACCCGTAGATCCAGTAACTCGACAACCAGTTAAGGTACACCTCAATATGCATTTACCATTTTCGGTGCTAATCATCATGGGACTCAGGGCCGCAAGCGTGCTGGAGGCATACGATTCGGAGAGATGGAACGAGATGCCCTCATTGCCCATGGTACTTCCTTTTTGCTACAGGACCGGTTAATGAACTGCTCCGACTACTCTACGGCATGGGTATGTCGTACTTGCGGAAGTCTTATTTCACTAGGGTATGATGATGTTAGTCTCGGGAAAGTTGTAGAAGGAAATTCGACGTCACTGAAGCCTACTGGACCCGGAGGAGAATATTGTCGGGTGTGTCGAGCCGTAGCAGATAAGCAAGAAGAATTTGAACGGCAGGCATTGGAGACTGGCCAACACTTGCAAGGTCCAAGGTTTGATGTGTCAGTCGCCATTCCTTCTCGAAATGTCGTCGGACATACACGCAAAGGTGGAGACCTAGACGTTGTTGCTGTCCCCTACGTATTTAGGTATCTGTGTGCCGAGTTGGCGGCTATGGGCATCGCTATATCAATAGGAGTTCGATAAGCACGATTGATATCATTCGTGATTTAGACTTTAGTTTAAGTAATGAACATTCCTCCAATAAAATTTAAAAGGTTGTGAAGTCGAAATAACTAACAATGTCAGAATACACGCCGCCAGAAAGTGCAAGGGAACCCGAAAGAAACAGCTAAAAGATGTACACATCCACTGCACCATATTCTGAGAGCAAAAACGTAGTGAAAACAAGATATTAGAATCAAACACTCGCATATTGTAACACATGAAACACAAATAATGACCTGCAAACTACAATTTCTATAAAATAAGATAAACAATATCCTTCCGTGACTTTAACTTCGATGATTGGGCGCACCAGTACTCGGTTGCAAGAAAGGATGGCGGAATAACCGTGATCATGCGGTGACTAGCTCCGGTGGGGTCGAATTGCCAAGAAGCATTTCGACGACAAAGTTCTCAAGCGAAGCTTCTAGGCCAGCAGAAGGGGTATGCTCGATGTAAGGTGAAGAATTGGTAGCCACTTGCGGCTTTGCATCTCGGGAAATTCCACACCGTGCCATAAACATTCCAAGAATGAGTCGGCATTCATCCGCTGTGGAAGCGTTCATAATTAGGCGCTGCATGTCGCGAATATCTTGTTCAACAATGTTAGGGGGCTTCGGAGCAGGTGCTGCAGACGCAGAAACCTTGTTAGCAGATTTCGAAGGCTGCTGGGAGTTGGTTCTCGATGAATTCGCGACGGGAACGCTACCATTGGCGAGTCCGTTAGTGTGGACAAATGTGGAGGGAGTAGGGCGAGGGATAACGGTTGTTTTCTCGACAGGGTGCGTGGATGATATAGGAGTGGGCAGAGGAGATGCATTTTTCTTCTCGTCTATCAACCTTTCCACGGAGGAGGAAGGACCTCGTGTTGATGGTTCAGGAAGGGGTTTATGGCTGTACGTTTTATTCTCGTCAGGAATCTCACAGGCAGGGAAGGAAGAAGGCGCATTTGGGGGACGCGGTGGGCGTGGGGGAATTGGCCTGTTCGCCAGAGAAGATAAAGTGCCGTTCGACCCTTTTGGATTTATAGTGGAACGGGGAGGTGACTTGACAGTTTCAGAACCCGCTTTAGACTTGTCTTTATCAGTGGTGCTAAGATTCAGCTTCGACATCATCTTCTGTAGACGACCGGATCCCTTGGGCTTGTCGAAAGAGACGGTGCTCGATGCATAATCTGGGGGTCCCTCCGCGAGAAAATCAACAAGTTCCCTCCCTGCTTTGGATAAACCAGGTGTCACAGGAGGTCCTTCGGCCAGGAACTCTATCAAGTCGCGAGTACTCGCGGAAACTTTGTGTGGGATGTGAACAGGGCGTTTGGGATTGATGGCGGATCTTGGCGACTGATTTCCATAGGGATTCCCATCTGGTTCCTCGTCAGAGTCCCTCATGATGTCGTCCAAGTCCATGGATTCACGTCTGGGACCCTTTGTGCGAGTCCGTGGGGGATAGCCATTTTTTTCAGCAATCCTTTGGGCAGGAGACATGTTCATGGATGCCGAAGATGAGTGAAATGAAGGGACCTGTGGGGCTTGAGGGGCGACTTTTACAGAGGAAGAACGTGCTGGCTTTTTCCAAGAACTCCCCGATGTTGATAGCGAGCGAAGACGTGTGGGCACAATAGCCTGAAAGGCAGATATTGGCGGGGATGATATGCTTCCCTGGCGTGAGCGGTTCTTTGAAGCTTGCTCGTCCTCGTTAGATGACTGCGGTTTGCCAATAGGTGGTTTGTGGGAGAGCTGAGCGCCCGAGGATTTGGTCGGGAAAAGGGTATCAGGGCGACGGTTGGAACTTTTTTGATCCTTCTCTAGTTTATAAGCCTGAAATAGGAGCAACTTGAATGATTACGTAAACACTTTATACTCAATATATACCCACCTCCATTGTTTTTAAGCGATCAGGAGTCAAGGACATTTTCATAGTTGATGTAGAACGCATCAAATCATCGAATTCGCGTTGCATAGCCTCGTCCTTGAGAAAAATGTAGGACATAAGTGTAACAATTGTAAATAAAAATATTACCCACTTCCATGGAATGGATGCTCTCTTGTCGGTATACTTCACTCCTAACTGAATCATTCTTTCTGTGAACCTTTTGGGAATCCTTCATCTTCGTCTTGTCAACAGACGTTCTGGAGCCACCAGTTATATTTGTGGCATACCCTTCCGAAGACTGACGAGATCGGGAAGATATGGTGGCTGAGGGTTCTGGAGGAGGCGGAGAAGAAGACGCTCGTGACAGTGAAGTTTGTTCCTGCCGCGAGATGGATTTGCTCCTACGGTGCTTAGGTGTGGGCTTCTCGGACAAGGTCGCAATCTGTTCGTATACTGGACGATTGCAATAGTCAGGCGATATTCAAATCACTTACAAAAAAATACACTGACCTCTCATCGACCTGAAAAATCCATAAATTGAATCATCTTCACAAAGGGCAATAAATAAATCGTTAGTGGTCGCGTACGTGCGACTACTATCTCGGGCAGCGACACGAGCGACATTTGAGAGGATGTGTCTGGAGAGAAATCCGCACGTTAAAGACACAACAAGTCCGATAAATCTGACTACGTACTCGCACATAGACCTGGTGCAACTGTGGTTAATAGGAGGATGTAAGGGCTAAGTTCAAAATACTAACTCGACGATTGCGGTAAGATATAGTGCCGCAGGATCAAGAAGTCCAACCTGCGGGTAATGGGAATGTGTCTTCGAAAACACATCGTTGACCCGCGCTTCTGCTGCAGGGTCTTCGTCATCTTCATTCAGAGTCGAATATGCGCAACATTTCAAGCGAAGGAGCTTCCGAACAAAGCCGTTGAATATCAAAGGACAAGAAAATTGTAACGGTAACTGTACCTCAAAAGACCATTGCAAATGAAATGTGTGGTTATCATCCTGTAGAGGTGCTTTTGGGCCAGTTCTCTCCCAATACGCGCGTAACTCGACCTCAGCTTCCAACAATGCTTCCTTTCCCAGACTGGTTGGGAGAACGCTGAGTAGACCGGATCGTAACTTCTCGGTAGAAAGAGAACTCGAGGTTGTGAGAATTATGTGAAGAAATTCGTCTAGGAGGACATTGATAGCACCAAGGGCTTCAGGTCGGAGCTTTATGGGCCTAATGTCAGAGAGAATGACATCCGCAGAGTGAGCGGAAATGTAGCTCGGACCTGTGGAAATACAAAGGCTGTCAATAAAGGTGGAAAAGTGGATGAAAGAGGTTGAGCTCACTGTTGCCATTGGGGACACCTGGCATTGTCGATGCGACTGGAAGCAACTCGGAGCCAAGTTTCCAACAACAACCATGTAGTAAGCTTTTCCGAAACCGGGACAATTTCGTAGCGTAGACCCGCAAATTTTGGTCCAGAATATTTCTGTTTTAAGATATTCTGCATTTCACACGGTCATTTCAATGAAAGTTGAACATAACAGCATTTGACAGTATCACAAACTCTCCTAAATATAGTAAGTCTCAACATATAGGGGTTCAGTTAAATTTTTCGTCCGTCATTATTAAATTCCTGTAAATTTTAAAAATAGACTGTTTCAGATTGTGTTTTAGACCTATGTGCTACAAATAAGGATGCAATGCTGATAGTGATACTGGCTGTTGTACTTAAACTAGTGAATAACTTGTAAAAAATCATCATGCAACAATCTCTTAACCGTTATCCATCAGATTATGAGCACAGTAACAAGTAACTGCTTGATGTCTACTCAATTTAACCGATTTGGTTATCTACTCCTCGTCACCCCATAGAAGTCTTTGAACCGAATCTTCGTCGTCATCATGGTTAGATCGTTGCAAGACGAGCAACGGCTGAAAATGATCATGATCTTCCATAGAGTTAGTATCTACGACCCGCTTTGTTGGAGATGGAAAGAGTGGTGATGAGGATCTTTCGGTCCGATCCTGAGTCCTGTCCGAGGCACCGGCACTGCTCTCATCATCTTCAGCAAAGAACGTCAAGCCTAAATCACATTGCTTTGAGATTTCCTCCGATTCAAGTTCAGCAAAGTCCATGTCAACGGGCTGAGATTGGATCCATGAATATTGAGTCAGCCGGTTGTTCAAAAATGCGTAGTTGTTACTTGCTTCGGTGAGCATGGAGGTATTTTCCTCCTCTGATCGAGCAATGTTGCGATAAACCTGTGCAAGTGTGTTAGTAAGAACAGGTTTTTCAGAGTCAAAAAAACCATACCCATGGACTAAGTATTGCATGACGGTCTTTTGAAATTGTAAACGGCTGAGCAAGAGGTGTAACAATCAAATATGACGGTAAAACAACGTCTGGTAAAGGGACCAAGGGTAATAGATCCTTTGGGTGAATAGGAGTCGCTTGTGGCCGCATTTTGCTATCTACATGGGCCATCTCAAAGTGTTTTAGAAGCTGCCTGCTAGACCGATGTGTTTCCTTGCACTCTATGCTAATTCAGTAACGAAAAGGAGTCGTGGTAACATCTTAACGAACCTTCGAACGCACACTGGAAAGGTACCAGTGCATGTCTTTCGAAGTGGTTTTCCCGTATACTACATTGCCGCCCGCACTGAGTCCATCTGCAAATGAAAGATTGTCGAGTCTGGAACCATCAAATTAGATACCCAGAAAACAGATGCAGCAACTTACATTTCCGGTCTGCCTCGGTTTGTGCTCCTGATTGAGGTGACGAAGTAGAGAATCCTTAGAATTCAGAACGACATCACATCTGTCCCACCGGCAGGGTAATGCTCGTAATCTCGAACATGCTAATAGGACAGCCTGCCTTTCCAGCGGATCTATAGGTCTCTTCAACATGATTGCACTTCGATATGGGAACCTCTTAAGATCACGTACCCATGGTCGTCTCTCGGTCCATCTCAAACACAAAGGACAGGTCTAAGGTTGGACAAAAATATTTGTATCAGGGAAAGAACCGTAAATGTTGTTTAAACATGTATCTAACGCTACACACCTTCCGACGGCGTACTATTAGCAACAGACCCAGATACAACAGAAGAATTTCGAGTGCTTCCATTTCGAGACAACCTTTCAGCCTTCTTTGCCTCTTGCTCGCGATGACGGACGAGATATTCTGGAGGAGGTGGAACCAATACGTAAACCGACGAGCGTTTGTACTTTTTGTACCCTTGGCCTTTTCCAACGGAGGGTAGAGCAATTTCTCTACCCTTGCCTTTGCCCACATAAGGAATAAATGTATCAGGGGATGATGATGGAGAAGGTAGAAATAAAGGTTCTGTCGATTGAACAGATGAGGGTGTAGGTTCACTTTGGGTAACAGGATCTGAAAAGAAAGGACCATTGGCAACCACGGAGATACCGGAGTAATCTGCTTTTTTGCTCAATGTCGCATGAGTTGAGATAAGACTGGAGCTTGAATCTTTCACAGAGGATTTGGCATTCCATAAAACCTGATTGGACGATGGTCCTTGAAGAAATGAGGGTGGAGTTGAGCTGGCCTGGACGTTGGACCATGATGGGAGAAATGCCAATGGCCGGGCGGGAGTTCCAGAGGTTGAAGTATCAATTCTTGTATTAGGCGGAAATGTATTGATAAACTGTCTGGGGCGTATGTTGGTGGTTGATGATTCGGCGTGTGAAGGCGCTGGTGCTGGTGCTGGTGCTGGTGCTGGTGCTAGCAGACTGGAAGTCAGGGATGGTTGGACTGCCGCAGAAATGTGCAACTCAGGTTTGAGCTTCACTGAGGGTGCTCCATTATCGGCAGGAGCAGGAGGTGGGTGCGGCACTGCTGAGGATGTTTCAATTGATTGTCCTGGAGTTTGGTTTGGTCGGCTAGAATCCATATCAGAAGGCAAGGACTGGCCATGTTCTTGAGCTTGCGTTGAATCCTCGATAGCCTGCAATGGCGACGCTTGAGCCACTTCAAGTACAGATGGGGTTGACGGTGCAACGATAGCTTGCTGATCACTGGGTGGTTCAACCAATGCCGTCGTCGACGACACTCCTGTGCTGGGCTGCACAACTGGCACAGGGACTGGATGAACTGGCTCGTTAGTGGCCAATTTAGAGTCACTCGATATCGCGGGAGTCTCCAAAGCCTGCCTTTTGGGAGCATTTTCAACGGATCCCGATGGAGAGGATGGTTCGTGCTTGCGTTTCCCAAGAGCAAACATTACATCTCGAGCGAGTTTTTTCATATCTGCATCTCTGGGAGAGCGCCAAGTCCCACCCACAACATCTACAAGAGTTTTCCGCCGGGAAGGAGTGGAGGGGGCTTGAATAGGAAGAGCAACTGATTTGGGTGCAGGTGCAGATGAGGATGAGGTAGAAGGAACAGCTACGTTCTGTACTGGTATCGTAGGAAGAGGAGCAACCGCTGAATTTGGTTTTAGCCTTAATGAGGCTGCTTCTGTGGGTACCGCAACTGTAGTTTTATTCGTGCTCAATTGTTGGACTACTGGAACTAGTTTCGATGGCATATCGGCAGCCGCCAATCCTGCTTTCGTCCAAAGTCTTTTGAAGAAGACATCAAACTCTTCATCAAGTTTCTGGCCATCGACCATAGAGATGATTCGCAAGACCCCATTTGAATCTTTGTATGCCTGGATTGCATTGTACCTCCGGGATGCCCCTGGCAGAGCTAATTTGCCCCAATCAAGTATTGCCTCCCGGAATGTTAGTATTCTGTCCTTTACCAATTCCCTGTGGTTTACTGGTGACCCTGGTGTCTGTGGTTTGTCAGATGATGGGACAACTCCAGATGTGGATGTGTGGAGGCTTGTTCCTCTTGGCTGATTCGTTCCATGGACTGTGGGGTTGACGGACGCGGAAGAGGACTAATTGTCAAAACATAATGAGAAGTATTTGATACATCATAGAAGACACCCACTGCATTTGGTTGATGGCTTAAGGTTTGACCAAGAGCATTCGCAAGACTTGAAGACCCAATTTGCTGCGCTGAATAATAAGCGTCAGTTTACGTTATTCCATTATAGTCAAATTCTCATATACTTGTTGATGTATAATGCATTGGCCTCTGTGGAACTTCTTTATCAGGTTGTGGCACAGGTACTGCAGCAACACCCTGAGTAGAACTTGTGGCCATCTGTGCTTGAGAAAGTGAAGATGTCTGGCTTCCAGAGGGCATCGAACGTGATGAAACGGTGGGCCTGTGATCCACGCTGGAGGAGTAACCCCGGTTGGTAGTTTGTGTGGTATTCGGGACAGCTGCAGGAGGACGTGCTTGCTTACTTCGAGTTGACTGTGAAACTGACGGCACTGACGAAACGGAAGGGTCTGCATATGTTGGAGGCCGCTGGTATTGGTACATCGCATGATATGGCTGGGCATAACCGCCATTAAAGGTATGTGCCGTGTACGATGCATTGTACTGCTGGGCAGGGTATTGCTGCCAGCCAGGGGCATACGCATAGTTGGTGTAAGGCGTCCTACCAGTTGCGGCAGGTTGAGCCGACGTCAGTACCGCTGGATGGTAGTAGGGAGTGTGTGACGAAGACTGGGCAACAACGGGTGCTGTAGCCCGTTGATTCTGAGGCTGAAAATATTACAACTTAATCATAAACCCAGGGCAAAGGCAAGCAACGCACAGAGGTTGATACCTCTTCAATCCTGGCTGAACTCGGTGGTGCCTCAATTGCAAGACGTCCGCTGAAGTCAGAATTGCGAAGGCTAACACAGTTAAGGTAGTTAGGCCATGCCCTTGAGGACAAGAGTTAAACTAACCGTTCCAAATCCTGCAAACGCCGACTGAAAGGTGGCAATGAGGAGGAGCACCGCAAATTGGAGGAATGGCTCGTACCGTGCTTCTTCACCTTCATGAACCTTTTTCAAGAGTTCATTTTCATAACTTTCTCTTCCCGCTTCATTTACACGTTCCATTTGCGAAATATACGCCTTGGCAGCCTGTATTTGCGCCAGATTCCGCCCATACTCCTCAGGCGTGACGATGTTCAAGGGTTGATGTGGCTTGTCTGACATGTAAACACGTCAAGACGCGGCAAGTTCGGAGGGTCTAAATGATAAACAAGCAGGATGATAGCAGGAAGAAATAGATCAGCCGAATCAGGAGACTGTTGAGAAAACTCAGGCTGAAGGACAATCCTTGTGTTGGGCTTATTTGCAACCGTGAGAGTTTTAAAATGGCTACTTTGTCAACGCAAAGCAAACTTACTGCCATTAAAATGCCTCTTTCACAACTTCTACTTCGTCTACAAAATACACGAACTTATGCTGCAGTCTCAAACTCTCCAGTAAATTTCAATACTGTTGGGCCCTATCAAGTCTTCGACCGTCCTGTCAAACGCATTCAGAGAAATAGAGCAGCCCTGCGCCAGAGGGGGAATCGGAGTAAAACAGTCGACTACTTGAGAGATGAAGTTGCAGAGAGAATGCTCGAGAGGTTCCTTGTAAACTCGCACCACTTTTGGAGTTATGTATCATACAATGATGGTTATCCAGGATATCAAAAGGAAATTTGGAACCGTCCTCGATCTTGGTTCCGGGCCCGGTCATTTCACCAAGCTCTTAGAGAGGGAAAAAGTAAGAAAGTCAATCATGTTGGACTCCAGCGGTATCTATCGTTTGTATGAGTATAACTTGTTCACTGACACATCAGGTCAGATGCCACTCTCAATCGGGATCCAAAGGCAGATTTTGAAGGTATATTTACCCTTGTATTTTAGCTTCCTTCATTCATCTGCGAAGTGGAAATTGAGAGGATATGCGGAGATGAAGAAAACCTTCTCAAATTTGTTGAACCAGACTCTCTGGAGGGTGTGATATCTTGCCTAAGCCTCCATTGGGTGAATGACCTTCCGGGTAAGGGCACCTTCTGTTCCCAAAAACAGTTAATTGAATATTCAAAGGTACGCTTGTACAGATCAAAGAGGTTTTAAAGCCAGATGGATTATTCCTTGGTGCAATGTTCGGAGGCGATACATTATTTGAATTGCGGTTTGTACTTCTAAGGTTATTCGATGTTCTGACATCTCATCTGTCTCTGCAGGACATCTCTTCAACTTGCAGAAGTAGAGCGAGAAGGAGGTATATCTCCTCATGTGTCACCAATGACTGGTCAGATTTTTGAGTCGCCAAGCAGAAATGCTGATTTACGATATCAACTAGATACTCGGGACGTCTCAAATCTCCTAGGGCGCGCCGGGTTTACAATGCTCACAGTAGACATCGATGAACTTAAGGTTGAATATCCGAGTATGTGGGAGCTCATGGAAGACCTCCAGGATATGGGTGAAGGGAATGCTGTAATTGGAAGGTAGTGCATTCTCCGTTTCAAGCTTTATGATGACTGTGAATTTGTCAGGCGAAATATCATCCACCGAGATACCCTTTCCGCTGCTTCGGCTATCTACAAAGGTTGGCGGTTTTTCCTTTTTGAACTATGAACCTCTCACCTGATTTGCTAGAGCTTCACGGTTCGGAGAATGGTATTGTACCAGCCACATTCCAAATAATCTATATGGTGTGTTGAAATTCAATGCAAGCTGTTTTTGCTGACAAGTTGTAGATTGGCTGGAAGCCTTCTCCAACCCAACCAAAACCACTTGAACGTGGCTCAGGCAAAGTAAATCTCCAGGATGTCCTGTGAAATTGTTCGCGATGCCAGAGCCTCCCACCAACAATTATCAGAGTGGAAGGAAATAGCGAGTCCTGATGGCCAGTATATTTCCTCCACGTTTATCAGCTGCGTAATTCACTGGCTCGCTGGTATCCAATACAACCCTTCTTCCACGATTCAGAACGATTGTGCATTGTTTCAATGCAATCCACAGTCCTACAGTGTATTACCCCTCCTTGGGACAGTGGCCACCCTGAGCCCAAATATGAACTGTTTGCCCCAAACTTTGCATACATTGATATGAGATCTCTCTAAATGAATTTCTAGATGCTTTCTGATGAGAGGACAGCAAAAGGTGCATTTTCGGCTGATAGTAGGGCTAAGAAATTGCTGGTGGTGCCAAAAGCAGTTTGCTTTGAAATTTCCCAAACAATTGAAGTATTTGCATGGTATATACAGCTATTGTTGGCTTCAGTGTTGGGCCCAGAATCAAAATAAATTGGCGAGAAAGCCTAAAAGGCATTGAAACCTGCATGAAATGTCCATCGCTTTTAATTTGAAACCGGTTTTCCCCATTAAAATGGTCCTGTCAATTAATCGTGGAACAGGTTACAGGATCTTATCCTATCATCTGGACCACGAAACTTGGCATTTGGACTCTGAGAAAATGACTATAAATTTATATTTTCTCCCTAATACAGGACAGGAGGCTATTAAACTGGGTAGCTCCCTTGGCGTAAAAATCCATGATCGATTGAAGTCATTTCCACAAGTTCTATCATTTGAACTCCATGATCCATCATTATCATACCACCTGTATCCAACAATAAGAGTGGCTCAGCACCACAGATCTCATCCATATCAGTGAATTTTGGTTGAAAATGAACTGTGTTTTCCAAATTTACGTAGTTATTACATTTGTCTTCAGGGATAGGGCCATTTATAGTGGAAGACAGATCATATCACTCTAATCTGAGGCGGACGCCGCTCCTATCATATAAGGACCTGTACCTTTTGAAATATTGAATGGCCCAACATCTGGCTTCCAAACTGCTTCACCGTACCTTCTGGCCTAACAGTTGTTTCAAAGTCCGCAAATTCACTATGAAGATAATTCTTCAAGATCATTGTCCAGGATAGATACTCTCGTAGGGTCCTCCCTTCCACTGGATCCCTGCTGGAACTTCCGCTTTGGGATGACAGAGTAAAGGGCCTCTTCCCAGTTCTTCGTCTCGATCCACTTAACCAAGATCTCGAAGACTTGATTAACAGTAAGCACCTTACGTGTCGGAAGCGATGCAAGATAGCGTCCAATAGGAAGCCGTGCGGTTCTTATTCCTGCCTGCCTGGCTTTGTCGACGCATAGGTTCTAAATGATAATAAGACCGATCAGCGACTTGAAAGAAAGCAACATAACCCTCGCAACAAGAGAAAGGAGTGTTCCTACATGTCTTCATACTTGCCTTATATCGATTGTGGTCACATATACCACCAATGATATACGTCTCGTTCAATTTGACCTCCGTTAGTTCGTCTTCTGTGTCTGCGGTGAGGTAAACGAAGCTCGTCTTCGGGAAGCTCGCGGCGTTTAATATTTGGTCGCTACCGCCATTCACAGCTGATAATCCCGCCGTGTTATCGGTCTTCTGGTCTAGCTCTTCCATGTTGACCGGGGCCTGGGCAAGATCAGTTTCGGGCTTCGATGGTGGGTTCTGTGGCTTTGGGGTGAAATCCTGTGCGGAATCTAGGGAAACTGTCCAGAGGCTGTCGTAACCTTCAGAATACCAAAAAGTGTTGGACCATCTCTTGTAGCTTGCATCGCTCAGGCCTTCAAGTCTTTTGTACGTGCGGCCATTGAGAGACGTAAAGATCAAGGTAAATGGATAAGACGCTCGACGGTTGACGCTATAGGTGTACGCCAACTGCGAACACAAAGACGTTATCTCCTATCCAGGAGAGTGTCAGTAAATATACGAAGGACGATTAGTAGACATAGGTGTTCAGAGCCTCACCTTGTCGCTCATCATTTCATCAAAACCCAGATCCACAACCACACTGCCTCCAAAGTTGATCTTCGACCTTTTAGCTTGTCTTTTATTCTCTTCTGCTTCATCCCCGTCGTCAAGTTCTCCAGCCGCTCTCTTCCGCGCCAAAACCTTCTTCTTTTCTTTCTTGGCCGCTTTCTCGCGTGCGCGTCGCTCTAGTTTAACTGCTGCGAAGCGTTCTGCCTTGGCTGCCTTCTTCAATGCATTCTTCGACATTGGCTTTGAAATTGATGGGTTTGAACCAGAAATTGAATCCTGCACCGTTGGCATTCCAGAGGGATTGGCTGGGGGAAACGCCATACAAGGGGCATCCATCTTCCCTCCTCCACTTACCACAATATCCCCATCATCAGTGTCACCCATGACACCTCTGCTGACGATGCTTCTCACGGCGATCTCAACTGATGCAATCGCGGGATTCGTGAAAGGTCTCAAAAGCTTCGCTTCTCGTGTGGAAGGACACGGGGTGCGATGGTCAACTTCGAATCAATGGACGATCGCAAGTTACCGGTAGATGCCGGTACACTTTAATTGGAGGAAGAATTCGATGATGGATGGATGGGTTTTCTATTATATCACGGAACACTTGGAACGTAACATACCCTTTCACGACCAGCCAGTTTGACACATTTGTGGATGTTTCGGTCGATCTTTCTCGGTATCGTCGGAGTCATCTGCTATCATTTGGCACAGGTTTCAGGCTTTTCATTGTCCACACTAAATAACTATAGTTCAATTCAAGCCATCCTTCAGGAGTCCAAGCAGTTGTCAACTAGAATGGTCGTCGGTAATGCCCAGAAGCTCAAGTCCATCATGCTGCCAGCAACAGGGCAACATACCGCGACGGTCATATTCATTCATGTAAGGGACTAGAAATTTCTGTGGCTCCTTCTGATTTTGCCCTTTGGGACAAAATTTGGCAGGGTCTGGGCGACACTGGTCATGGTTGGAAACCTGTGGCGGATATGTTCAAAGCAGACGCAGCGTTATCTCATGTCAAATGGCTCCTACCTCACTCGTATGTGTGCCATTTCATACTGTTGTAGAACCTAGCATTAATTTATCTCTTACATTCACTTAAACCCACTGGCCCGACTCGCTGTTAATACAATCACCAATCACCAAGACCCATCCGCCCTGTCAAAGCAACCTTGGGCACTGTCATGCCATCATGGTATGTCATTTTCAGCTTGACCCTCTCCAACCGGCCAAAGTCGGGACACAAAGGGTCAGCCTCGAGAGTATTAGCAGTTGATGGCAATATATCCATAGGTTCGACATTGATTCATTTGGATTTGCCGGACCTGAAGACGAAAAGGGCATGCATGAATCTGTTACGTTGATTAAGGATTTGATCCAAGACGAAATAGAATCCGGGGTCCACCCAAGTCGTATCGTACTCGGCGGGTTCAGCCAGGGAGGCGCAATGTCGCTACTAACGGGGTTGACCATAGACTACAAGCTAGCGGGCATTGCATGTCTGAGTGGCTGGCTTCCATTACAACACAAATTTAATTCGGTGAGTGACATTCTTGATTAATTTTCGTGACTAAACGAAAGGTAGATGGTCAAAGACCACACGCTCTCGACGCCGGTCTTCTGGGGGCATGGAAGTTCCGATCCACTCGTCAAGTTACAATATAGCAAGGATAGCTCTGAACGGCTCATTCCTCTAGGTATGCCTCGTGGACAGCCCAGCATGTTTGGTGGTCTTTCATTCAATGTTTATGACGGTATGGGACACGCGACGATTGAAAGAGAACTGGACGATTTGAAGATATTCATAAAAAACGCTATTCCAGCACCCTAAAAGAGCAACTTTGTCGTTTCCTTTGAAGCCAAATACGTCAAACTAGAGAATTTCGTCATTCCCAGTGCATGAATTGTATTCCGTGTTGCCAGGCACTTTGCTCTCATTTGCATCCAATCCAACTTGATTTGATTTTCATTTGAAGTCTAGTCTGTCTAGAGCATCTTCTAGATACTTATCTTGTTAGAAATTTGTTACCTTTTCTTATTGCAATACAAGGTCATAGTATTAACTCAACAAAATTGGAGCTTTATGTGGCCCGGCGCCAATCAGATCCTAATGCGCGCTTGTTATAGCATATAATTTATGATGCCTTAAATCAGTATACCTCTGAACATCTTTGATCATGCATGAGATGAGATCTTAAGAGTCCGCATAAGCCCATGTAGTCATCTCGGCCTGCACTGGAAGGATGCTCCAAGTGTGGCAAGTGGTGCCCGAATAACTGCAGTGCCTGTCACTCTTCGTTTCCCACCTTTAAATAATATCCTACCGTAGTGGCTTCGAGTCTTGTTACAGGCATTATCTGCCCCTTGCCTCGTTAATACAGTACGTTTGGTGTTCGTATTCGAGGCCTCAATCGTTCACGAACCGTTAGGTTGAAGATCTGGTAATTGTAACACGGGCGGCATCAACACAACATCGTTTCCAATTGTTCGCTCTAATTTGAATAAATAGTCTCGGAAATCGTTTCAGACTAGTACGTGGATGGCAGGTGTCGCACCACAAGTGTGCTAATGCTCAACGAGTACTTTATCATTTCATCATTTTGCCTGCCGTGTTTACCTCGCGTCCGTTCGCATCCTCGAGGCAGCTGCTGGGCAGTAGATCTGAATAGGTGTGGTGGGTGAAATCCACTATTTATTGGATGACCCCGCTGATAGCGTTTAATAACTACTTTGAAGTCTCGACAGACGAGTGCCTCCAGTTCCCCAGTCTTCAGCAAACGCTGCACTGAAGTCCTCTGAGACAAAGCTCCTCCGTGTACTTGGTCGATCACCGTAGGAGTCGCAAGTGTCCAGTGCATCCCAAGTAACCGAAAGTTGTCTTGATCGCAGGCTCCATCGACGAATTGACAACTTCAACATCCAAACGATTCACCCAGTTTGATTCAATACCCTGACCGTATACCCATATCCAATCATGATTCGACCATTTTCACCCGAAACCTTCCTCAATAGTGGGGAAGCCAACGCCGAGGGGCCGAACGTGCAGCATCTGCAGCATCCTCGTGTGTCAGCTATACAGCACACAGCGTCGCGTTCGCCTCCACCTCCTTATGTACCACTGCCACCTGTAAACAGCGGTG
>JAIUJM010000089.1:0-30563 GCA_026262225.1 Inosperma sp. D86
GAGAAGACGTACTTGCAATCGTGCTGACGTGCAAAGCCCTTCTTGCATCCTGGCCAGTCACAGACGTAGGGCCTCTCTTCAGTGTGGGATCGAAGATGACCTATGGTTTGCGGAATCAGACGTTTTGGTAGCGCAGACGTTATAAGGACATACCGCGCAAGTTAAATCGACGTGTAAATGTGCTTCCACAGCCTGGAACGGGGCAGACAAAGTGAGCCTCATTGCGTCTTCGACTGGCGCTTGCAATCTGAGTCGCCGAGGTAGTGACAGTTTGTTTCTCTACCTGGTAGATAGGAGGAAGACGGGGCACATCCGGCGGTGAAGGAGGGTAATGGTTTGGACCCTGTGCAGGGACCACAGCTGGCTGCTGAGTGCCTCCGGGTGTGGTCTGCTCTGAATTTGGAGACGGAGGCACAGGACCTGGATGCTGCCCGTAAGATACGTTGAAGTCAGAAACTCGCTGCATATTAGGCAGATAGTCCTAAACAGAACAAAAAACCCAAGAACAAGTGAAATTCTAATAAAATACAAATGCTCTTTTTGTACCCTCATCGACTTGACAGCATTAGCGTAAGATGTCCACGGTGCTAAGTCTGAGTAAAAGAGATCAGAGATTAGGAGTGCCTGTGTGACAGACTGCAGTGTTTGCATCGCTCAGTGGCTATGACGACTTTGAGGAACCTATCATAAATACAGTAAGAAGCCTAGTCAATTACGGATGTAAGAGGTATCAAGAACTCCAACTCGCCTGCATCTAAACCCAATCTCCTTGCTTTATGTTTCTCATTCACACCTTCCTTCAGTTGTTCGTACATTTCCATGTCTTCCCCTGTCATTTCTGGATTGTCTGCGAGACGCTTCATTTTTGCAATGAGCGCCTGATGGTTGGCCACTTCAGCCTTTTTTTTGGATACCATGTCCCGTACATCTTGTACATCCAAGTCTGTCATTGGAATCAGGGTTGGTTCTCTTCGAATCATTGTGCTTGTTGGTGGAAACACTTGATCATGATGGGACAAAGTTTGTAGTCCTTACAAGTTGTAGCATAATACAGACAAATATGTGCCAATCCAGCTGGCTACGCCCGCTGCTTACGCGCAGATTTATAAATTGTTCCTCCTTTGTTACTCTGACACTAAACACCTTCAGAACTAACACCATGGATATGTTACTCAAAGTCACCGATGCTGTCAAGTCAATCAGGGTAGGAAGGCAGCTTCGTATTTCCTATTGGACCTGAATTACCTTTTTTGTGTGATTTAGGAAACGCGTCTGTCTGGTCTGCGACCAGCTTCCGAATTTTTTGATTACCAGCGTATCTCCAGGCCAGCAGATGTAAACCAAGCCACTTCGGTGAGCACCTTTCGTGCCTCAGTGACGAAAGGAAGGATACTAAATGAAGGAATTGCAACGGACAGCGGATATCGTATAACACTCGTTACTTCTCTGGTATGTTTACCGTTCTCATCTTCTTGGCGAGTGTTCAATTTTATCCTATCTAGGAAATTATCTGTTGATTGTGGCCATTCTCGCTATTTATGCACTGTAAGCTACTCCCGTTCGTGGCCAATTTATGCTATAACCGAAATATTCGGGTGCAAAATTTAGGATCACAGACCGCCTTTTACTCATTTCACTGGTCTTCCTAGTTGGTGGATTCACACTCATCAATAGGTTCGGTACGCATGCCTTTTTGGGTATTTGTTAACAATTATCTAAATCTGAAGGACGTGTTACCAGCTCCAGAAGCAACTCAAGTCGGTGAACATACAATCACGCAGAAGCATCTCTATACTGGCCTCTTTGCCATTGGAATCCCGATGCTCTGGTGGGCTGGCCCCTTCGGAACGTTCTTCTGGCTCATTGGAGCATCGAGTATTTTGATTCTGGGACATGCCTCAGTTCTCGAACCAGGCGTGGAGAGCGACTACGCTACCATCGGAGATAACGTCTAACAAACAAAACCACAGTAAATGGACATACCCGTTACCTTCGGCATAATTCACTTTTCGTTATTATTACAAATTTGCATCTTTTTATGGAATCTAGTTCCACTAAGGCTACTTGAGTAGATGGAGGTAATGATAAAGATGTAATAGGATGAGTTTGTATGAGACAATTTGATGTTTCGGTAAAATACATCGGGGAGGAACTTTTTACCACAGAGAAGCCGATAGTGTTGCTGGTAGGGTGTACAACATCCATATGGACAGGGTGACTCGAGGGGTCTTCGAGAGTCTTTTGATTCGTTAGTTAGGGAATAACAAAGAGATAGCTGAGGCAGACTTAAGTGCTACATGGGACCACCGTGGGTGACATTGCAAAGAAAAACGATTAAAAATGCAAGAGGGAATAAGGATAAGAATGAGGAACAAAAGGTATGAACCTTAAAGCCGAAAAGAAACGTTACGTTAGTAAGGAAAGCCAATTAAAGCAAAGGCAACCATTGGCCTGCCGAAAAATGTGTCAGGGCCACCAAGAGGAAGAAATAAAAGCAATACCTATGACCATGCTTGGAAGATCGAAAAGGTCTCTACGTATCGAGAAGCAAAATGTCGCAGGGACTGGGGCACCATCGGGCTTTAGTAAAACACAATGCGAGTACACGGATTGTGTTGTATTCTCAAATGCATGAGAAGCAAAGTTTTCCCAATATTCCACTACGGACTGGTTCTCAAATAGCTGTGAAATGATTGACTCGTGAAAAATTTTGCTTAGGGATCCATTTCTGAAAACTACCTCGTAGATGTACTTCTTGCGCCCACTTCCAACGAGTTCTTCTAGGGGCCACTCAGTCAACATACAGAACTCCGGCGCAACAAGACAGATTTCGCCTGTCCTACGCCAAACGACAGTTGGGGTACCACTGTAAGAAATCAATTTCTCTAACTCCTGAAAATTAGGGCTTTAGTTAAGAACAGAGAAGGGGGTTTAAACGTACTAGAAGTGACCTCTGGAAACACTTCTCAACAAAAATTTCGTCATCCAAAGATAGGGGCATTTGAAGTGCAATGAAGGATGGTCGAAATATTGCCAAAGCCCGTACAATGCGAAGGATATCATTCTTCTCAAACCTACAGGTGAGTTAAGTAGCCAGAATTTCCTCAATCATGAAGATGTACCGAGTAGGTAAGTGTTTCATGAGGAAGTGGTAGCCTTCCGTGTAGTCATATGGGGCCGTAACACGGTCATTGATGCCTTGCCATTTGGAAGCAGGCATATCAGACACTGTTCCTGACACTGAAACGAAAATCAACAGAAATGGAAAAGGTGGCAAGAAAATCACTCACATGCATGTGCATCTTTAGATGCCGAATGTTGCACTGAAATCGGAGATCTCGGCTGCTGGTTTATAGAATATCGTCCCTGGAGGGGTTGGATTCCAGATGATTGCGAGGAATAAGACGTGGAGTAAGCCAGCTCCGTTGGACCCGCGGATTGACCGGAAGGAAAGGGATATGTTAAATAATGCGCGGCATTACTGCTTCCGTTGGGCAAACCCGAGTCGGATTGTTGTAATGATATGTGGTTGTCCGCATATGGCGGACTCAGATTGGTTGTCAAATCTATGGAGTCGGACGACCAACGAGGATATTGTAAATCTGGAGGGGGCGTTGTGGCTGAATCTGGTGGACTTGGATTTCCCAAGATTGCTGAGAGTATAGAATACTCTAGATTAGCAGCTTCTGAGCCGAAAGCATAATTGGGATCGAAAGAGGATGTTAGCATGACCTCAGCTTGAGGAAAGGGTTCTCCTAAGGCAAATTATGACGGGATGTGCTTAAATACTGTGCAGCATACCGATCGGGATATTTACAGGATCCGTTGCAGTGCTTGGAATGGTCAAGTTGCTTTGTTTTTCTGGTGCTGATTTGCTACGCTTGAGTTGCTCTAAACACGTGATTCAATTGACGAATCGGGATTTGATATTTATGAGCATACCAAGTTCATCGTCGTCGAGAAGGTATTTGGCCTTCTTGCGGTGTCCTTCAGTGCAGTTGTTAGCGAAACCACGTTTGATACAACGTTGACAAGGTCGTGCTAGGGGTGTGAATTAAACAAAAGCAAATCTTGTCAGTGAAAATTTGCAACAAAGCATTTTTAAATGGATTAAGGATAGGCATGGACGGAACATACAATCGTCGCAGGTTAAATGCGCCTTCTGGCAGTGGTAGCAAGCACGATTAGCCTTCTTTTTCTTTGGCCCGTCCCTAGGTTTACGCGATGCGAGAGTAGCGGTAGAATCTGCAGAGGTCTCGTCTGGGGTACCAGTCCGCTTTCGTTTAGCGACAGATGCAGGATTAGGCTGAGAAACAACTGGAATCGACACCTTTTTCTTGAGGGTCGATTGTGGGGTAGACGAGGGACCTGCCTGGGTATGAACATCAGTGGAGGCAGTGGAAGATGATAAGCAAGTCATACCGGGTCAAGACCAGCAGGTCTAGGAGGAACCGCGTAGATAGCGGCCATTATCGACGACGACGATGTAGTTGAAGGAAGACAGATGAATGGTGCTATGAGTTATGCAGCGGACCGGTGGATAGATATTCCAGCGGGACAGGTGATGCCAGATCGATCAAACCACATCAATTCGAACCATTCCGATCCGCTTCAAGCTGTCATCAAATCAATGTACTCTCACTTCCTCTCTATACTCACCGCTTCTCTGGGTTGCAGAACACAGGCCGTGCGGGAATTGAAATGGATGAAGCGCGCCGTTGACAGTCGCAGTGGCCTCTCGCTCGTTGACATGGTACGGCGAAGGTCATGTGGTGAGCCTCTTCAATACATCCTGGGTATGGCTGTGCTGCAAAAACAATTTCCTCTCACAACTCAGTTATGAATTCCACAGGATCTCAGCCTTTTGGGCCGCTCAATCTCCTCACTCGACCGCCTGTCTTGATACCACGGCCAGAGACTGAGCACTGGGTCGTCAAGTTAGCAGAAACCTACATTCCAAGTCCAGAAAACCCAGTTCGTGTGCTGGATCTTGGAACAGGTTCAGGATGTATTCCGCTTCTGTTATGTCATCTGTGGCCGTCTGGGGGCCTGAGAGCACATGGCGTTGATATTTCTCCCCTTGCGCTCAATTTGGCCAAGGATAATGCAGATCTCTGTGGCATTCCGGCATGCTCAGAGGATAATCAACCTCAGAACACCTTTACCACTTCCCTGGCAGACATTCTTGATGACAACTTCCCAGATTCCACCACTCGAACTTATTCTCCATTCGACATCATCACTTCTAACCCACCATATATAGCGTGGAAAAATTACCTCGAATTACCGCGCTCTGTCAAGGACTTTGAAGATCCCAGAGCCCTCCTGGGTGGCCTGTCAGGTTTTGACTTCTATCATGCCATATCTCGACTCGTTTCTCGTGAAGACATCCTAAAACCAGGAGGTTTTGTAGCACTGGAAGTTGGATATAATCAAGCTGAGAAAGTGAAGAGCCTCATGTTCGAGACCGGACGCTTCCGTGAAACGGAGATATGGCTGGATCCTTGGGAAAAGCACCGGACAGTCATAGCTCGAATGTGATTGGTCGACAATTTTATATTCGAACTCGTTTCTTCGAGGTGATAACAGCGATTGGGACTTAGTGAGCCTCTAACAGAATCTTTCTGAGGAAACGTATCAACGAACAAAGTTTGACAGGCCCACGTCATAATCGTTCAGGCAGTGCTGGTGTTTGGAAGATATTAAAATTTTCGAATGATTACCCATTCTCCTCTGGATTAACAAACTTGTCCCCGATATCAAATTTGGTAATCTTCTGACTTTTCTTGGGAATGGTCGTCATGGTGGTTGAAGATTCAAGAACACGTTCTTGGTCACGCACTCCGTAGAAGATCAGTTATGGTCATGATCACCAATTCTTCAAGACGACACACTGTGCATAAGACCACTTTTAACTCTCCTGTACTCCTTGCGGACCTTCTATTTGAAATTTCAACGAAAGTTTGGGACCGATGTGCGGTTCCAATCCTGGAGTCAAAATGGTTATTTGGACGTTTCATCTGGAACACTTGATGGCCGGCTACTAAGCTGGTGCCCAATCAGATAAACAACTTAATGCTCGTCCTCACGTTTGTTTAAGGACTGGTTCATGAAGGATCGCTGGTACATCACACACTGTGGCTGGAGTCGAGAACATTAATCAGGTTCATTCTCGTGAGGCTCCCGTGGCTTTGACCTTCCAACTTCCCAGCTGAAGATTTTGATTATCCACTGGGCCATCGGTTTATCAAATTGATTCGATCACTATTTCCATACAACCGCTGACTTATTGTTTCTCGGCGACTGGTGGATGGGGATGTTGATGAGATCAAAGGCATTTTGCTCGCGTGCCAGTTGATGGACGGCAGTTACCATGTTTCCACTTAATAATATCTCGAGATGGTGAAGGACCTGCAAGAAGGCTGAGGCTGATATGGATTGGGGTGGAGAAAGGACAATCTATGGTTTGATGTACTCGCTTCGGACCTTCGGACAGCAAGCCAGACATCTGGTTGATTGTTCAACAGATCATGACAAACTGGTCCAGTTCGTTGTGTACATTCCTGATAAAGAACAGTCACGAGTGAGAGTGATACACATTTGTTATCTGACAACCTGGACTGGGAAACTCGTACTTTGAATGTGTGCTAAGTCTACTCTTAATTAAGAGATAGGATGGGATGGGCACCTTATAAGAGTTATAAATAGATAATAACGACAAACAACACTCCGTTCCCCTCATCCACGCCGCCAGCCCACTACCATCCTGTTTAAACAGTTGAGATGGTAACATGACGTCAGTTTCAAGAAGCTTTGGGAAAGGTTAACTGACATGAATCGGCCTCCACTTGCTGCGTGTGCAGTTGTAAGTGCTAAATATTGGCTAAATATTAATAAATATTTGAATCGCAATCACCCAGTTTCAGTCAAGACCTTTATTGTTCTTGCCTAACCTCATGGACAAACTCTATCCCCACGTTGCAAACTTTGGTGGGTGGAAAGGGTTCCTTTGCTTTTTTGACATTGGGATTAACCGCATGCGTACTCATGATCATGAAGCGTTGAAATCTTTCATAGGCAAGCTGTCCACAATATGAAAATTCCGCACCGGTAGTCGCCGAGCTTTTCTTTGAATATAAGCTGATACATCCTGCCTTGCGTGAATCATCCGATTTTGTAGAATGTCTTTCGAGAGAGTTTCCTTAGAGCATTTCACTGGTCAGTTCGCTGATCTTACAGGTATATTCTTGTCGCTTTACAAAGATTCGATTTATCTTGCTCCGTTAGAGTTATCTAGTGTCGCACTCGGCGGAAGGATTGTTGGTATTTCTGATGAGTTTTTTGCCGAAGCATATCATCTACTCCTTGTAGAGGTTAGAAAAAATTTTGATCATTGGATTTCCTAATCTAAAATCTTCCATTACAGCCTGCCCCTTCCATGAAAGGCCAGTTTGGACCAAATGGCGCTTTGTATAGTGGATGGGAGACACGCAGGCACAACCCCGCATTTGACTGGTGTATCATTCAGCTCGGAACATCGGGCTTTATTCATGGATTTGACGTGGATACGGCAAATTTTAATGGTAACGGTTGCCTTATTCCATTTTCTTCCGATCTGATAGAATACCTCAGGCAATGAAGCCCCTGCTGTCTCAATCTATGCCTTGCATGACATGGATTCCAAGGATCCACAACACGACGATCCTCGAGTAAGTGATATCAAATTATACAGTCACTGAGACTCCATAACGCTCTCATTAGTGGACAGAGATTCTTCCTCGAAGCAACCTTGGTCCAGATTCACGTCATTTATTCAAGACGCCAGCGACCACTTGCGTTAATTATGTGAAGATCCATATGTATCCTGATGGTGGCATTGTGAGTCCTTGTAATTTCGGAAAGATCACGCTCATTGGCTTGGAAGGCCCGTTTCAGGGTGTATGGAGTTGTCAGCCCCGTCCTCCCCCAAGCAACTACTCCCTTTGACCTAGCTCATGTCTTCGCTGGGGGTCGTGTACTTGGCGTGTCAGATCAACACTTCGGCGTTGGTTCTAATCTCATCTTGCCTGGTCGAGGGAAGAACATGGGCGATGGCTGGGAAACCAAACGTAGTCGTACCAAAGGGCACAAAGACTGGACTGTTATTCAGTTGTAAGATATGTATATGAACTCATCTCTGCTTTTCTGATGTCTGGTTTAGAGGTTACCCCGGTTATCTAGAGCAAGTTGAAATCGACACCAAGGACTTCTTGGGCAATTTCCCAGAAAGCTGTGAGGTGCATGCTATCTACGCCTCTGGGGACTTTGATTGGCCTGCAACTATAGCCGAAGATTCACTTTGGACTTTAATTCTTCCACGCACGAAGCTCGGCCCAGACAGGCAACACTATTTCGAGCTCGAGAACGTAGAGAACCAGATTTACACACACGTGAAAGTCACAATATATCCAGATGGTGGATTGAAAAGAGTTCGGCTACTGGGTCGCAAAGCTGAACTCCCCATGGCGAACTCCCAAAGCATTTCTTGTGAACAAGATCTGCCTAACCCTATCACTATTACTGTCGTTCCTCTAACAGCAGATGCGTACCGGCCATTTGGTCAAGTCATTCAGGCATATGAGAACGACTCCGAGCCAAACGACCTCAAGATTTCGTCTGCAAACGGAGGGACAGCCCAAAAGTTTCACAAGCTGTCCCTCTTGAAGTCTTCGTATCCACCTGAAGTTGGTGCAACGACTGGCATCTCGGTTTATCGATGCCAACCCTTCAACGGCTTCGAACATGGAACAGCAGTCTTGAAGGTACTTGAACGCCATCCGTATACAAGCCAGGCCTTCATACCTATGGGGAATGGGTCCAATGCCTCAGAGAATGCGTTTCTGGTCGTAGTCGCACAGAATGGACCAGACGATCGTCCGGATATGTCTACCTTGCGTGCATTTGTTGCTAGTGCAGCCCAGGGTGTCTCATATAATCCCGGTATTTGGCGTAAGAGTTAATCCATGTTTCTAGATTATGTAAATTGTTCATGACATTTATTATCTAGACCAACCGTTGACAGTTCTTGGAAGAGTAAGTCGCAGATGGGATTAGTGCTAAATCATAAAAGCTGACGGGTTGCCTACCAGACCCTAGACCTTGCTTGCGTGGAGACGCAGATCGGAGATGGAAGTAACATGGATTGCGAGATCATAGACCTTGACACCAACCCTGCCTTCGTACTAAAGCTCTCCCAGTAGAACTTTCGGATTATAAGGGGCCTTCGCAAGCTAACTTCATCTTTCAATAACATGAAGACAACTTTTTTAGTCGAGGGTGATCTATGTAACGTAGAAGTCAGCAGTAACAACTTCATAGAGTGGTCTGGATTCCAAATTTGGAAAGCCGCCAGCCGGAGTTTGGAAACATTTGTATCACAAGTTGTCTCCGCCAAATGCAACACCTTTATTATCCTTGCCACCAATTGCTGCTATAACTTTGGCATTGGCTTGCTTTATGGAGTCTCGAAAACGTCCATTTCCTGACGCAGAGGACTCTATAGTAACTAAGAAGCGTATCTTGACTGGAGCGAATGGCAGTCCTCAAGTCAATGGGTCCAGCGAAAATGATGACAATGAAGGTTTCCGGGAGAAACTGGAGGTGACGTTCTGTTCTTACTATCAAACGATGTGTCCATTAATTTGCTTATACCCAGGCCTACCGGAAGGAAGCTATTTATCGGAGGATGATGCACTATTCCAGAGAACATGAACGGAGTGTCGTCCGCATTCAAGAATTGGAACGTCGTAAGACCACTTGTGAAGCTGGACTTGCAGCCATCTCAGCATGCTGGTCCCAGGTTAGTTCGTGGCGTTTCTTTTGAACATAGTGCTGATTGTTCACGAAAGCTTGTTGAGACAATTCGACTGTTTGTCAAAACAGATGAATTACCCGAAGTCAATTTACACGCAAAAGGTTTATAAACATTCATTTTATGAATTTGGCGATATTTTATTTAGTCCTTTTGTGCCAGAGTTGTTCGATTTGACTGCACATATGCAGGAAGATTCATTGCCTGAGCTCAATGCCGCACTCGGAGACACAGTTAATGCAACTCAGGCCCTGGTGACGAAGTTTGTTCAGCTCCATAGCGAGAGGAACTCGAGTATATTTCAGGGTGATGCTTTCTCAGAGTACCAGAAGACTCAGAACGAAGTATGCTATTATTATCACTTCTCAATCGTTGTTGTCCTGATTAGTCGTTCTCAGTGTGTCCTGTTACGATCTGAAGTCAACTTGCTGCGAACAAAATTGCAAGACTCAGAAAATCTCAAGGAGGAATATCACAATGCCCTTATTGCTGCTGAGAATCGACTCGAGCGATCCCAAAGCACAATCGTATACGAGGTGGAAGGCAAGGGCAAAAATCAGGAACGTGAAGAGTGCATGGATGAGAAAGAGGAAGCGCGAAAGCCGTCCTCTCCTGCAGTGAGTGGTTCGGTCTTGTTTAATTGGTGGGGTTTTTATTAAGAAGGACATTTTCAACCCCTTGACATTTTGCTAGCAATCTTCTGCTGCTACTCCAATCATTCACACTAACGGGATTTATGACGTACCCCACGAACTGCATATTCTCCAAGAACAAGTTAATGCCAGAGAGACAAAAATCATTGAGCTCGAAAGGGAGGTTATGTTGTTGAATGAGGAGAAGACTATGCTGCAAGTGGAGGTGCGTTTCACCTGGTTCGAACATTAACGATTTCTCATAAATTTTACCAGTCTAAAGCACCTTCTTACGAGCAGCTTTCCCAGCATTCTTTTTTCAAGGCCATTTTGGATTATATTTCCTACCAGGAAGTTAATTTGACCGACAAAGCCGACGAAGCTCGGCGTTTGGCGGAAGAAATCTCGCAATTACAGATTCAGTTGGCTGCACGGACTGACATGCATTCAACCAACAAGGTATGATGTCTTGTGTTGCATGGAATTGGCATCATCATCATTCTCAGGCTGATTTCGAGCAAACAATCCATGAGTTGTCATACAAGCTTGATGAGAAAATCGAAGAAAATGCAAGATTACGAATGCAGCGCAACCAGGCACAGGCGGATGTTGCTGAAAGGAAGAATAGGGATTCCGTTAAATTTGCTTCCCTGCAAGAGTACAAAACATTACTCGAAACTAATTCGGTTCGCATTAAATGTCTTTGTGAGGCATTTCAGCTCACAAATTATTCCAGGAACGGATTAACGTCTTACAATCAGAGCTGAGACGATGTAAATCTCAGATCGCCGCCAATTGCGGTGCTGAGGATCTACTCCTTTTCCTTCTGGGTGGTAATCATGACGAATTACAGTTCTTTGAACTCATGAAAACCGAGAAAGCGTACGTTCCCCAGTGAATCCTCTGATCATTATTGGTCTAATGCATTCTCAGCGAACTAGAGCATCGAGTATTCGCTCTTGAGAAAACACTTGCAGGCTATGAGGGTGAACATCCAGACGTTTTCAAGCACATGAAGGTAGAAACAGATTCTCTAGAAGAACTATCCAAAGTCAACGCGGAACTTAATCGATACCGGAAAACTTTTGGGAATTTTCTTACCTTTCCTCCTGATGTTGCGCAACTCGCAGAACAACTTCAATCGAAAGAAGCCGAGCTCGCAAAGCTACGGTTAGTTGTCCAAGAGTTTGAGACGGTACGTGTTTCGTTGCTTCTTAAGTACCTGGAGCTTAAACTTGTTGGCGACCTTTAGAATCAATCTTCTCTATACACAGAGTTGGACCAACTTGCAGTTCAATGGGAATCCTTGGATAAGCAAGTGAAGAACAAAGTCTTTAATCTTAATGGTATGGAGGAACGCTTGCTTAGGAGTGTTACCGAGGTGACTTCCAGCCTGATATGTGGTTGATGAAATTGATCTCGAATCCCAGAAAGCCAAAGCCGAGACTAAATTCTTTGAGGCTGTCAAGGCCCATCAAGCCGCTGATTCCGAGCGGAAGGCATTGCAAAGAACGCATGATTTGCAGGACAAAGCTTTTATGGCGACACAATCGGTTGTGGAAAAGCTCACGAATCAAATCGTAAGTTATGGTGTCCAATCGCAAACTCATTATGCTTATGTCATGGGTTAGCAAAACTTAGAGGCGGAATGTACTGCATTGAGAAAAGGTAGTGCATGTCTCCAAGAACGGGTAAGGGAACTCGAAAAAGAAAACCCTGAATTGAAAGCCAATCTTGAGCTGGAAAGGAAACGGGTAAATGAGGTGAAGTCTCCTTTGCAACTCCTATTGAGCGATGAATGCTTAATCTCGTCCATGGAGATAACTACCACGTACATGGAACGAGAAAACGCTCTTCAATCCAAGCGGAAGGAGCTTCGGGTTAAGGAAGATGAGTTCTTCCGGTACAAGAAGGATTTGGAGAGACAGATGGCTCAGGTCAAACGAGAGGCTGAGTTGCAAAAGAACTACAATAAACCCAGTGTGGTTGACCATGAATTGGAGAATTTGAGAGTCTGTCAACTTTTAATTGTTGGTTTACATGTTACTGAAATCGACACAGTCTTTACTTATCTGCTCCACATGTCGTGGTCCAGCGAGGTCCACTATTATAACGAAATGCATGCATAGTATGTATCCTCACAAGTAAACATAATGTCGCTAAGACTTTTTCAGCATTTTGTAAAGGATGTGTTGATTCTCGTTTGTCGACAAGACAAAGGAAATGTCCAGCATGCAATCTTCCTTTCGGTGCTTCTGATGTTCACACTTTTTTCTTTCAGTGACTTGGCTTATAGCTAACTTGTTCATGTAACTTTATTTTTGCATTTTAGCTGCATATTATTGCTCTTATTCAGAACCTCCATTCATTCACTATACCTCATGTCTTTATTCAACTTTCTATGTTAAGTATAATACCAATTCCTCATTGTATCACCCCGAAACGGAACTCCGGTTTTGGGACGAAGGCCATAAAGAGCAAGCTTTGTTTTTCAATTTACTCACTCCATAGATAACTTGAACTGACAAGTTTGAAACACGATCTTGTTTCATTTTATTGATGGTTGACGTCACATGGGGTTATCGAAGGACATGTAACTCGGTCTTTAACATAGCACGTTTTAATATACTCTACAACGTTTCAGAGCGATAGATCTAGTGGCCTGAATTACGTGCAGAGCCGCTGGAATAGGTGTGCAATTGCGCCTTCCACTTCTAACGGTTAACCCTGGTTGAACCCTGGATTATCAGATACCCTCGAATATGGGAGATGCTTTGAAACAACCAGTGGTTGACCAGTGGTGAACGTTGAGGCTAAAAGGTCAGCTTAATTCACCTTCCCAAGTCCCTTCCCTACAGTTGAGCTTCCGTCTTTATGTTTCCATAATGGCTCCTCATTGCCATTCTGAATCCCTTTTTTTACTTCCTCCCAGTGTATTTCTGATTCCATCAGTATGTGTGGCCCATAGCTGCTTATGTAATCCATCAAATTTCCTTGAAGAGTGTTTTAATGGCACCGTCACAGACTATCGCACTTTCGTTACGACCTCCCCCAAAATGAAGCAGAAACGAACTGGTCAAGATGATTTATAACGTAATTCAAGGCTGGCTACTTTGAACGTGTGATCTGACTAACTGTAATTTTAGACAAAAATCAAGAATCCAACATCACATGAGCTGCGCGTGGCTATCCACTCCTTATCTCCTGAAGTTTTATAGGCACTTTGCCAAAATCTAAAAAGCGATACTTAGGACCACCAACCTACACCCGCACAATGCGCCCTTGACTACAATCACTCGAGGTCATTAAATTTGGGCACTCCGGTCCTTTAGGGGTTCTGTATCACACGCAACATAAAGATGGATTATGATACTGCATAAAATCTCTCCCTGGCTATCCATAAGAACAAAAATTTATACGTTTTGATGGAGTTCAACGTTTGACCCAAGTATACTGTCAAGAGAATCTTTCAAACTTCAAGCTGAAAGCATTATAAAAAATGAAGCTTACCCTCTTACGCGCTTTGGCAAGCCCCGTCTTCTTCCGTTCAACCATGCGAGGATCACGTTTTGTGAATTTCGCTTTAAAAATGTGGTCAGAATGTTTAATGTAGACATACATGAAGAATTCACCTCGTCTAAACATGGTCTCCAACTCTGGTTCATGGGCTACTAGTCCTTTGGCAATACCATGTGCCAGGGCCCCTGACTGTCCCGAAGTTCCACCACCTCTAACTATTGCGAATATGTTATATTTTCCTAAAACCCCGGCTACTTTCAGCGGTCGCGTTATTCGCTCTCGGTCTTGAGGGAAACGGAAGAACAAATGCATTGGAGCATTGTTGACAAGAATTGACGATACGGTGACTGGATAGCTTGGGCGGCCTTCAAGGCCAAGAAGAGTTTCAGGTGCGGGATCAGTCGTCTTCTTCACAGGTATCATCCATACCCTGGCAGAGCTTGTCTTCCGCTTTCCTAGTGTATACGAACGGCCGTATTCGTCCAGGACAACCGGCTCCCGTTTCCCCCGGCTTAAGATAGCATCTTTCTTGTTGCTCTCGTACATGGCAAGGATGTCGGCGAGGCTTTGTGCAAGTTCTGGATATCCACCAACGCTTGCTATCCTTTGAAACTCGTTCAGACGATTGAGGAGTTTCGTGACTGTGCGGTAACGAGTCATGGTCATTTTGGTCCTGAACTCTGCTGCCATCTCAGATTGATCTTTCCATAATGGCCGAAGTGGAGGAAGGCTGGCCCTAGCAAACTCTGGTAAGGGGAGGAGGTAATTCCGTCGCAAAGAAATTTCAGTGCTAGAAATGGCTTTCTCCAAGTGCATCACTTGGTCGAAATAAAAAGCGCGAGTTGTGTAGAAGCTAGGAGACTCGGGTATCGGCTTTGCTTCCGCTAATTCATGGCACTGCGTTGTCGAGGAGAAAGACCGAGCATAAACCCTAGTCCTTGAAACCAATAGACTCGTCCTCTGACACAAAATTGAGGACCGAAGGGAGATCATAAGTTATAACCGTTGCAGAACAACACTGGAAAATATGAATGTCATCACGTGTCTTGGCAACTATTTGAGAAGTGACACTGACAGTGTCCCATCATCAACGGTTTTGTAGGCTTAGCCTACTCTGTGATACCGAAAGGAATACCTTAGCGAACATTGTCTACCCTTCAAGATAACGCTATGTCTTCCGCAGAAATCAACTTTTCTGCAGCCCTTGCTACATGGAAAGGCATGCTTGAACTACTAGATTGTCATACTCGTTGTGTGCTAATGTGAATGCACCAGATATTAACCTGACCGAACTCCAAAAGACACTGGATACACAGGGCATAGAACTGGTAGATAATCAAAAAGAAAGTGTCGTTGGTCGGAAAGCACTTGCTGAGAAGACTAAAGGTTGGTGTATTGAAGCCCAAGCGTTCACTATAGACACCTGTCCGCTTCAGACTTCAAGAAACTCCCGGACGATGAGAAAGTGAATGCATTCAAGGGCCTGCTCAAAGGTCAGTGTCTTCTATAATTCTCTTTTGTAATATCTGATACACGTACATGCTAGCTTACCAAACGGAAATCGACAACTTGACCAAGCGTTCCCGAACGTCTGACAATGCATTTCTACATATTTATAAGCTTTTAGTGGAGGCACCAGATCCATATCCTCTTTTTGAAGCTGCGGTTGTACGTATTATAGAATATCCCAGCTATACAACGTGGTGACAGGTATTTCTAGGATCAAACACTCAAAGTGACGGAGGCCTTGGAGCAAGAGGCAGAGTTACAGCGATTACGGGATGAAAACGCTGAACTTAAGAAAAGGATTGCCGATGTCGTCAGCGTTGAAAACGCAAAAAAGAAAATGGAGGTCAAAATCGAACAACTTGAGCGAAAGGCTAGTTTCGTACAACTTAATACTTAATATGCTGACACAAGGATGATGCAGATGGAAACTACAATTCAGGAAAAAGTTTCTCAAAAATCCAATGAATTGACCGCTATGTATGACGAGAAGTTTCGAAATTATGAAGACAGGTCTGCTGTCTTTCGACCTTTCATGTACTTATTTTGTCTAAACTTCAAACAGAGAGCAAGATCTGCAACGTCAACTTACCGTTACAAAAACCCAATTGCGTGATCTCCGTCTTTCTAATGAATCTAACCAGGCAAAACTTCTTGATCATTCTCAAAAGCAAGGTATGGACGGATATCCTCTCAAGGACACAGCCGAAATTGACTGCTTATAGACGAAGAAGTTGTTGCCAAGCTTGCAGAAGTAGACATGATTATTGCAGATTTGGATCGTGCCAACAGCCGTATCGTTGCTTTGGAACATCGCAATGTAAGAAATGTGTCATGTTTAATTTACTCCGCTAACTGAATTTCAGGAAATCTTACGAGCAGAAATTGAGACGATGCGTACTGGTACAGAAAGTTCGGAGCGGTGAGGCAGCCACAGCTTCTATCCAAGCAAATCCTTGAACCTTGATTCAGAGTCCAAGACCTCAAGTCCCAGATTGCAGAATTTGAACAAGAAATGGAATCGCTTTCCCATTCTCTAGAGGGCCAAAAGGCCCTCACCTCAGAGGTTGAAAATGTTGGGCGAAAGAAGATGGACGAACTTTCAAGAGAACTGCAAAAGAAGGTGAGATTTTTTTCAGGTTATGAATCGAGTATTCACCTAGGTATCAGACTAGCGAAATTGGTCAATTGCGGGCTAAATTAAAGCGATTGGACGATTATGACGAAATCAAGAGGGAACTTGAAATAATGAAGGCAAGTTTCTTTATTTTTTGTCTGCTTTCCTGACTTCCTGCAGTATGTTGAGTTTTCAGGCTTTGATGCCGGTGAAGAAGACCCAGACCTTTCCAATGGTCTCTTGTCTTTACCTAGCCCCATTGCTCTTAAAACGGTCGGAAAAGAAGGGAAGTCACTGGAAACACTACTTGCGACAAAGAACAAACGCCTCCAAGAAGAACTCACGAAGCTACGTGTATGTACGCCCCCAGCTACAAGATAGTTGCATCTAGTAAACCATTCCTCTTAGATTCTTCATGGCGAACTCGAAGGTCACTTGATGGCATCTCAACAGACACTTAACGAGACGGTTGTAGAATTGCAAAAACAAAAAGAGCTGAACGAAAAATTGGAAACAGATTTGCTAATCATAAATAATACGTCCGATCTGCCTGCCACAGATCGTGATGATGATGTCCTGGCCAATCTGGGTGTTGACCCAAAAACGGTGGAACCTCCCGTTCGGACAACTCCCATACCTTTCGCTTCTTCCGCTGATACATCCATTCTCCCCATCGTGACCAGTCAACGTGACCGTTTCAGGCAACGTAATGCTGAATTAGAGGAGGTCATTTCTGTGAACCATCTCATGTCTATATCATTCTGACTTTTCACTATAGGAATTACGAAAACAGTTCCAAACCATTTCTGAGCTTCGTACGGAGATCAAGACGCTACAAAGTGACAACTTGAAATTGTACGAAAAAGTCAGATATATGCAAAGTTATCGAGAAGATTCTGGGAATCGACCAGTCACTCAGTTGGATCCTCTACCGCCACCCTCTGCACTCCCAGATGGACTGGGCAAGTATCAGACACGATACGAGGAAGCAATGAACCCCTTTGAGGCTTTCCGAGGAAGGGTATGCCTTTCATTGCCTCACTGTCCTTGAGCTGACCCATTTTTAAAAAGGAAGCGTCACGGGCGTATCAAGCCCTCAATCCTGTCGAGAGAGGCGTCTTGGCATTGACCCGTTTAATACTTGGCAACCGTCGAGCAAGGGCACTGTTCATTTGTTATGCATTTGCACTCCATGTGATGGTCCTATATACGACCTACGGCTGTGCCACTTCTGCAACACAATTACAGACACAACCTAATCCTTATAACTGATGGATGCTTTGCATAGACAGACATTACTGAATTATTAGATGTAGTACATACATAATTATTCCAATGCTTGACCAATGCGCTTCTCTGTTACCTAATATATGAAAAGTATTTAAATTATGCTTTTGGTGGTTTTCTATTATTGTAAAATGTGAGTGCCTGGTCGCAGGCTTGAAGTACAGGTTTCAATGCCTAAGATGGATATCAAATCTGCTCAGTTGTAGATTTGAAATCATTCACTAACGTTCTGAACATGAAGAGGGTCAATCCCATGCTGTTGCGCAATACCCACCAATGCCTGTACTTTCTCAGCTGTCTTGGATATGTATTCTATCATTTTCGCTGCTTTCGCCACTCGTTGTGCTGGTGTTGCAGCAGATCCGGTCTGAGTCTCGATGGGTGAAGGATAAGTAGATGACCAAAATTGTCGCAGGAATTCATTTGCAGCTACTTGACACGTAGACATTTGTTTGAAAAGGCCGTCAGGAATATTATCTGTCCTGGAGGTAAACAGCCGGCAAGTGTCTGGATACGAAAGAAACTCACTCTTCCTCGTTTTGCCATCCAGTCGGTTAGCAACGTTCGTGGTCATCGCGATGAGAGCAGCATCGCCACTTTTACGATCGATTTTGAGCTGAAATAAGGAACAATTGGACAGGACACATTGATACACGAGACAGCATGTACCTGTGTCAGTCGGTTCCCTGTATTACGCAACTTTTCTCTTGTATCTTGTAACACCGTAACTGGATCCAGCTGCTGCAAAGAAAGTTCAAAAACGCTCGGAATTTAAAGATAATATTCACCTGTTTCGCTGCCTCTTCAGCTTCCTTCAACGTCAATGTATTGAAATATCGTTGACGGTCCTGCATCTCTAAGATGATCCCTATGGAGGACTCATGGTCATGTAAATCATCCAAATCGATTTGGGAGTAAGATTCCTAAAATGGGATTGGAATATTCAAAACTTGGGTTATTGGATTGAAGACCCTGCCTCTCGCTGATCCAATCTCTGTCGCTTTGCAGGCGGCACCTCCCCTCTACAATGTAAATCAGAAGTGCAAATCACGTTGCAGCTCATGAAACTTACAAAGCCGAGTTAAGCAATCGCTCGGAATGTTCATTAAACTTGCGAATAAGTGGTAATGCAGCTCTTTGTCTCCCAGCTTGCATCGTAATATCTTTCTCATTACCAGTCTAAAAGAACATGATATAAAACGAATAAAACCACATTTATTCTGGGCGCACCTCTGTGTGGTCTTCCATAGTGGCAGATAAGTCAACAAAAACATCCACCCGTCCATCCCGTCGGCGTCGAGGTTCCAATTCTAAAGACAAATTGGTAGACAATCAGTGTTCTGAACAACAAATACTCGCCATCATCATCCTTTTCCAGGTATTTGTCAAAGATAAAATCGTCTTTTACCACATGCTGAGTAGCAGACGAACGGATCGATGCTCTATGGGCATTGAACAACTTGGATTGGAAATAGCGCTTCCAGAATTGTTCCTCGGTTAGCTTCAATTAAATACATTCAATGTCGCTCGAAGGAAGATAAACATTGAAGTGCGCACATTGGTGGGCACGTTTTCACCGTAAGCCCTAGCTACGATGGGATATTCATCGAAAATATCGAGTACTAGTTGAGGTGTTATGCGAATCTTGATTTCTCCACCCTCCACCGCTTCCGGTCGAGGATCAACCAGCTGGCCTGGTTTGCCCTTTTTCTGACTTTCGGCCGCAGCTTGGGCAAGAATGAGGCGCTGAAACAAAAGTTCAAATTTCAAAGATGTAACTATATCTCTTGGATCTCACCTCACGACCATCCCAAAAATCTGCTTCCGTAATTTGACCAGACATAACTAATTCACGATGAAGGCCACCCAGATCGGGATTGCTCATAAGCACCTGCTTCCGAAGCCGAAAGTCACTCGTTGGATCATTTCCAGTAAGAACTGGTGTAGGTCGCCGTTCATTAAACACAGAAGATGCCCTGGACCCAGCCAAACGCAGTGAAGTCGCAACTGGCTTTGATGTATTGGCCGAAGGCGAAGAGCTCGCAGAAGAGGATATACTAGATGCCCCTGCGACATTTGGAGTAGCTTTTTGAAGGACGTCTTGCATGCTTCTGTTACGACTTATAATCGTCGTGAGTTCCTTCTTGAACTTTTCGCGCTCTGCAAGAGCAATAGCTTGGGGAGACATAAACGTGAAATTATGGCCATTATCATCTCCAACAAGGCCAATCTTCAATCTAACCTGAGCAGAACCTTCCTTGCTGCAAAACAGCGCTGTGCCACACTAGTAAGCCACTTTGGGGAGCAACAAGGAAGCTAACGAAAACACCACAGACATGCTGCCTCAGCGTGCAAAACGCGTATTGACGGTGCCTTCTTCCCATCCTGAGTCCATTGAAGGTGTGTGTCTGTAAGCTCAAGCACGCCCGGCAATTTCTTGCAAGATGCTTTTGCAGTGACCGTTGTAGGCATACTGCAGAAACAAGCAAAATCCCCTGCAACATGACTTGGTGTTATTATGTAAGCTATCATAAGGATTTGCTGTTTATGGTAATTTTACACAGATTGTGATCGATCAAGGGCTTTCTAGTCTCTATCTACCATGACAGAAACCAAAAAACAGCTTATTGTCTTTGATTTTGATTGGTACTAGTTAATGAAAGGGACATGCTTCGAAAAGGACTCATCCTTTTAAATAGGTCAATGGCGGACCAGGATACGGACAGATGGATCTTTGAAGTCCTAGCACCTGATCTCCGTCGCCAAATGAGAACCCTCAAGGAGGAGAAACAGTGGACCGACATTGTGTATGTCTTTGGTCATGCGTTTGAGGTGATAATTTTACGTGTTTTAAAGGGCACAATCTCTTAGAGAAGCTCACTCACGAGGTATCACGAAGGACCAGATCCTTCACGCACTCCGAATCATGCCTTACGTTAGTCTCTTCCTTATACATTGGTATGGGGCTCACAGAACTATTTACAGCATCCTGCTATGATAAGAGCTGTCAAAAAATTAAAGATAGGGGGGAATACCACCTTCCTATGCCTCTCTAATGCCAATTCTGTTTTTATTTCAACGATTCTAGAGGACAAAGGTCTGACAACTCTCTTTGACGAGATTATTACAAACCCTGCGGAATGGGAACCCTCGGGTCTCCTGAACCTTAAACGCAGGGTAGATCCTGATGGTCCCCAACACTGCTGCCAGGTTGGATGCTCTCCAAATATGTGCAAAGGTTTGAGCGTTTTTCCACCTTGCTTCCAAAAGCGTCAATTAAGGTCATGGATAGGAGAAGAACTGGATGCATACCTTCAACGCAAGGGCGTACAATATGACCGTATCGCCTATGTTGGTGATGGTTCTAATGACTTTTGTCCTATATTGCGTTTGCGGAGGTGAATGCATCACATTTACTTTTAATTTCCTTATTTATCGTAATCTAGTGAAGACGTGGTTTTTTGCCGAACACATCGAGGTTTACAGAAACGAATTGAGAAGGAAGGTGAATTGAAAGGTCTCAAATGCAAAGTCATCTATTGGGGTGGTGCTTGGGAAATTGAGGAACAGTTCAACAAGTTAGAGATTGTAGATGGTTCAGTTTGAGCAGCTTCTATAAGATGCAAGCCATCTCCTAGAAGAAAGGATAGAAATCTGTCGAATGGATCGTCAACGATGTATTGGGTTCTTTTACAGAGTAGCCCATCAGAGATGTGCTAGATCGAGTACGGATGAGGAATCGATGCATGTGTTTGCAAAGAACTGAAGAAAGTTGAAAGTTGTATTGTAAAAGAAAGAAAAAGCTTCGCAGCAACGCTACAGATCACCGCGCCCAGGTATCGACATTCCTCCTGATATCTTTTGGTCCCGGGTTTGTCGCTGGCATGCCATCTCCGACGTATGCATTTCGTGGTAGTGCGGGATTCATTTGACCACTTGGCAAAACAGAGGGTCCGTAGAACGAAGGAGGCCCGACAGGTTGAGCAGTGGTGGCCACATGTCTCACCACATTCGTGGGTGGTTGCACAACACTGTACCCTGAATAAGGGTCGGGCTGCATAGGCACGTACATATTTCCCACTTCTGTGCGTCTTTCTATAGAATCAAAATTAGATGAAGTGGGATTCTGATTATAGTTAGCGGGAAATCGATTGGCAGTTGTAGGGGGCACATTGCTTGGATATGTTTGATTCGAAGCAGAAATGACATTTGCAGCAGACCGCACGTTCGATAAAACAGCATCTCGCCTTGAACCACTGTCATCCTCAACCATCATTGGCGGTTGATACGAGTGGGACAACTTGGACGGTGGAGCTTGGTAACGTGAATGAGACGGGCCGCCCCAGGTCGCCAAACCCGAAGCAGCCGCCAACTCTGCCTGTTGTTGCAAGTATTCAAGCTGAGGGTAGGGTTGGGCTGCGACTGGTTTGCCTTGCTGGCGACGCTCCCATTCGCGCATCGCATCGTCTCGGTTCAGTACAGGTGTCAATGCATTACGACCACTGATGACGTCTTGATTCATGTGCTGCAGTCGAGCAAGTGCAGGAGGAACCGCCGAATCCATTTGGTTGATAGTGTTTGCACGGGCCCGATGGCTCGGGATGTATGGATTGGCCGGTACATTCGGAGACAAGTGTGTTGCACCAAGTCCTGCACCAGTTGAATGTCCAGTGTATTGCTGTGGTCCAGATTGGTTGCCTCCCAGGTGGCCCGATGAGCTTTGATGCGTAAGGGTGCGATGGCTTACAGGAGGATTGGTAATATATTGCTGGGCAGAAGGGGGAGGAGGCTGTGGCTGGTAGGCTGATGTGGTTTCGGAAGAAGAGGAACTGTAATTTGACGTTGCATGTTGAGAATTTTGTGGGTTGATATATGGGTTCCGGAAGGTGTTTGCAGCTTGGGAGTGTGCTTGTGCTGTATACGCTTGATGCTGTGCCAAATGATGATTGTAGGAAGCGGCATCTGTGAAGGCCCTCGTCCCTTTCGGTTGGGAAGGCACAAGACCCCCATATGGACGCTTAGGATCTGGGCCCGCAGTCGGAGAAACAGGAAGACCATCAGGCTATTAAAATAGAAGATAGATCAATAGCTGTGCTACAGAGCAATGTCTCATTACAGACCACAAAGGGTTTCGAAAATTTTTCTCCAGTGATAAACGGGTGTAATCTTGCCTGCTGCGGGGTCCATCGCGTCACGGGATTTAGATTCAAGAGACCTTGGCAGAAATCAATGAAAGCAGCCCGATTATTCAGTTCTATTGAACATTATCAGGCAAATTCAAGCAGGTCACTCGTAGATATACCTTTCTCCATTTCCTGAGCTGAGCGAGAGGACTTGGAAGCAGGCATCGGAGCTTGGTTGATGATTTCTGGTAAAGCATTGGCCTTGAAGTATTGCTTCCCAGGTTGCTCATTCGTGTTGTGCTCTCGTGAGTACTGTTCTATGCTTTTTAAGCGGTACTTTTTCTCGTTTTGATTGAGGTGGTGGTTCCAGACTTCGTAAGAATCAAAGAATTGACTAGTCTGTTTTCCGGTGTTCAACATGCTCAAGGGTGGCATACTGATAAAAGTAGTTAATGTGGTGATCACAAAGACATCAAAAGAACGGACCCTAGCATGTCCACGATACGAGTCAACTGGTTGTATTCGCTGGTACCAGGAAAGAGGGGCAAGCCAAGGAATAGCTCGACCGCAATACATCCCAGTGACCACATGTCAATTGATGTGTTGTAAGGCATACCAAGAAGGACCTCGGGAGAACGATAAAAACGCGATTGGATATATGTATATACCGTCTGACGTTCGTGACAGGCTGAGCCAAAATCGATGACTTTGATCTGCGGAGATTGCAACCTATGGAGAAATGAATTCGTTGTCTTTACACTATTTATAGAGCTTCACGTACGATTTCAGCAAGATGTTTTCTGGCTTGAGATCGCAATGGATAAGCCGAGCGTCCTTTAAAACTGTTAAAGCATCTAATAGCTGCGCCATGAAGACCTTGACAAGCTGTGTGCTCAGTCCCTGGAACTGGTTCTGTTTGATCAATTCGTAAAGATTAGACGACAACAGTTCGAAAACCAGGCAGAGATGATTCCGGTGTATAAAAGAATCTCGGAGTCGCAGAATATGGTGCTCATCGTTGGGGTCGCATTGTTTGTTAAGCTGTTTATAAGAGGTTACAAGCATGTCAGCGGTTCCATGAACAGAACGCACCAATTCTAAGATGGTAACTTCCATCATACTCTGATTGAAGTAAGCAGGCTTGTTTTTGACTACTTTCACTGCCACGATCTCGTGCGTCTTCATATTCTGACACTTGACAACTTGACCAAACGTCCCTTGACCCAGGATGTCAAGAATGAGATATCTTCCAAAGAATGTTAGTTGTTGACATTGCGAGTAAAAGAAATAACATACTTGTGACCATCCTCAGCACCCAACCAGTCATTGACATACAGAATATAGTCGTAGTCCTCATTGTCATAACCGTCATTATGCGTCGGCTTGCTGGGCTTTGTTAGCACACGTCTTGGGTTATGAGTTGACTCATAGTGGAATTGCGGATTACAGATACGGTAAGTTTCCACAATGTTCGTTGTTAACTGTCGCAGTGGCTATGGGAACAATAATCAGAGTCAATCACAACAAGGAATTGCATGCGCACAGAAAGATAAATGCCATCCTGTGTCATACGTCGTCCTGCGTTTGGTACATCAAGCTTTGGGTGTAAATCATGTGTTGTGCGGATTCTACGGAAGCCAGCTGGTCTCCTTTTGGGGGGAGGATCAATGACCATCGCGTGTTCGTGGGGGTAATAATGTGAACCGTGAGATGCAGAAGAAGGTACGTATGACAATGGGGTTGAAGGCGTTGACAACGATGTTTTAATTCCAATAGGTTGAGTGCTCAAATGTGACTGGATCGAGGGATGTGGACTCGAAGTATCCATGCTGTAAGTTGTTGAATAAGTTGGGGACGTATAATTGTTATTCGAGGTCTGCGAAGAATAAGTAGTCGACAGAGGCGGTGTAGCTGTCTCCGTTTTGACCTGTGAATGGTCCCGGGTGTGGGTCGGGTATGTGGTTGGATGGGGACGTTGGTCTACGCTGTAGGGATAGGAAGTTGACAATGGCGGAGTAGCAGTCTCTGCCTTGACTTGCGAATGGTTGCGGTTGTGCGTCTGGTAGGCCACAGGATGGGGACGTGAGTCCACTCCATAAGAATAGGACGATGATGTAGTGGGCGAGTACTGCGTTTGTGGTGGGTAATCAAGCGGTGAAGCGGAGATGGGTGTATTTGGAACACGGAGCGGAGATCGCCCCCCGCGATTAACAGTCGAATCTTGCTGCCCGGTTTGCCCAGGCTGCAGTCGTTTAGGTGGATTGGTCGTGGAGCTGTTGTAATACATGTCAGAATAGGTATCCGTGGATGGGGAGGCCGCATTTGCTGTGCTGGTGCTTGACAGCGATTGAGACTGATAGCCAACGCTCGGAGGATAAAAGTAATTATGAGACAGCTGTGGCTGCTGTCGAGGACCGGCCATGTTTTGGTTATCAGAATTGAAAGCACCCTCAAGATCATCCGGAGGATGATGCCGTCGAAGACGGCTCGACGCGAAACCCCCTCCGGCGCTACCGCCCAACGATGTGCTACGGTTCAACTGCCCCTGTCCTCCCGAAGAATAGGGAGCAAGACTTGAACCATACTGCTGTTCTTGTTCAAGTAACTGCGAAATGCGAGGTTGTTTGGTGGGAGGCACTGTGCCTTGCTGCACAGTCGGCATCCTCTGGGAAGCTGACTGAGGTGGTGGTGGTGGTGGTGGACCCGGATAAAGATAAGAAGTCTGGCCTACATTTGAAGGTTGAGCCGTTGAAGAAAGGGGGTCTACTTGAGTTTGCCAGCGGGGGAGATCGTAGCTTTCGTTAGAATCTTGCATGTAGACTTCAGATTCTGACATTCCTATTGAACCGGGGAGAAAAAAAAAAGGTGCTGTTCGCAGTGCACTTTGACAGACGATACGAACGATTGCCAGCAGAGTGACACCACTAAACGAGCAGGACGGGCTGGAGATGAGCCAGATGGATGGTGGTCAGGAGATGATGACAAGTTCAGGGTTGGCAATCGATTCAGCAACTCCCGATTTCATCCACGACAACCACTACAGTCCGTATACCATTCTAGTTGCATATCCTACTATTATGTTCACTACAATCACATTTCCGATTTTTCTATCGTTTGCAGTGTCTCTAAAATCCCTTTTTCTGCTTCAAGAACAAGCCCTTGTCCTTGTCCCAATTCCACAGGTAGATCCACAGACAAAAAAATCTGCTTTTCGAATCGTTTGGCTAAATAAACCCAGTTATCACAGATGCACATCTAGAATATGTGTTGCAAGTTATCTGACCTAAACGCCGTGCCATCGACAATGCAATGTCTGCATTTGACGATCGAAGTAAAGACGTGGATACAGGAGACGTCGCGGACTACGTCGTGGCATCCTTCAGATGATAAACTTGATCAACAGAATTGGTACGTACAGTTCTGGGTGGCATTGCACAAGCCCAATCCCTGCATAGTCTTCCTTCCGAGACAACCTTGTCCCCATCTACATTATCATTTGTCGAAGAGATGCCAACCCAGAGCATGTATGTATCTACCATCTTGGTTACTTGGAGTACAAGGGGTGGCATTGTCGGATCGTTTGAAGGTAAAACCTTTGTCTGGACGTTAATGTCGTATTCAGTCATGGTGTGATTGACTGCAGAAACAAAGTTGTTGACATACATCTTATTTAACCAAATGTCATAAATCAAGTACGCTCCTTACAACTTCAAATTAAAATCCTCTCGACCTCTTATCATGAGCACTGTTAGTGTGATATCGATGTGGGACTACCACCGTAATGCGACTTCGAAAGTTACCACGAAGTTCCGCGCCGCTATCCCAAGAATGGAAACGGGTGTTGAATTTTTGCGTTCTAGAATGTCTCTCCTTACCACCATCGTTGCCGCCTATTGGACGCCATGGAACAACACCCCGAGAGTCTGAAATGTGATCACGGACTCACTCCCGCCATCTATACCAGCACCAAGTCACGACCAGGCCAGTGAGTGCAATGACATCAGTCACTGACGAACATAATTAATCAATCATACAGCCAATTCTATCGTTGTCCGAAGCCAATTGGTTCTCAAGACCGCTGCAAATTCTTCAGTGAGCCTATTACAACTTATCATCGTTGTCCAATTGACAAACATTGGTTAAGAATGGGCCGATGATGACTCGGCTTCGCAAGGGGGCAATTTGCCTCAGTCAAGCTTGCAGGCCCCAGCTTCAGCCTCGCAGTCTACGTTGCGTGAGCCGCCTATGACTCCTACGCCCGTTATGAGGAAGCGTGGTTTCTCGGACGACAATACCACGCCTTTGCTCGAGAAACGTGTGAAGATCGAACACTCTGGCACTCTCCCCAACGTTGAGGAGGGCAGCGTAAGTGTACTTCAGCCTGTATACGAACAAATGATCACGTTTGTTATTTTGTTCAGCAAAACTCAGGCAAGGGGATACATATTCCTCAAGAGGGTCAGAGGCAATTGGCTTTTACCACCCCATCCCGTGGCGAAATTTCATCGCACCCCCCTGATGCAGGTTCCCAGGAAACGTTAGCCGTTGAAGAAACAAAAGAGTTATCTGCCAATATAATTGAAGAAATGTTGCGCTCCCTTGGTGATCTCCCTGCTTATGTACGAAAATTGGAGAGAAGAAAGATAGCGGCTGAGAAAAGTCGAGACGCGAAAGCAAGTAAAATCCAGTCCCTTGAGGCCGAAGTGGAGAGGTGTGTTGCTGATTATCCCCTTATTGTTGGCGCTCACCTTGGGAAAGATTAAAGAAAAGGGAAAAGGAGTTGGAGAATTTGGTTGCAACCCTCGAATCTGCATCATAAAATGTTGCAACCCTCTTATTCATTGTGTCTTATCTATTGCCATTGTATGTACATTAGTGAGGTTGGGCGCTTCTGGACACGGCGCTTAACAGAGTGTTTTCCCCTATATGTTGTATTACTTAATCTCTGTCAAGAAGGTTGATGATTTCGTCATGCTGGAGGTTGGAATTTCATTTCAATCTTGTCAACCACCGCCTTTTCACTATGAACATGAGTATACACGAGAAGCCTAAATGTCGCTGTGGCCTTGAAGTGGCACTCAAGACTGCAAGTGATGGAAGGTGCGTTGAAAGTATGGTGTACTGTGAACCACTTCAACCTCGAACAGAAAGTATTTTGGCTGTTCAAAACACGTATCTTCTACACAACAATGCGATTTTACGCGCATGCTTCCATCTACCACTCGAGAGGGTAGCCTACCTACGCCCACTCCCAGTCTTTCCGAGCTGAATGTGGATGATCAATCCGGACTTCTCCCGTCCTCAACACAAACTCAAGGGAAGATAAAAAGGGGTTTCTCGGAGATGGAGGGTCGAATCGTCGCCGCCCAAACATCTTCACAGAAACGTACTAAAATCATTCAAGGAGTTTTGACAGCCTCACAAGAATCAACTAAACTAGAGCCCGCACTGTCCCCCTCGCAAAGACGAACTAAGCTAATTGAAGATGCATTGGCAGGACATTCCCTTTCACAATCACAGACTCATGAAGGACCTCAGCAACTCGAACCTATATGTTCTAATACACCATCACCACCTCTCTCAAACGATCTCGCTCTGGTGCAGCCCGCTGATTTGGAACTTGTCCATCAAGCCGATGTCCAGGCTGTCCGGTCCGAACCTACTTCAAAAGGTGAACCGCTGTTATCCCAACAGGTTCCCCTGCATACAATCAGCACCACCAAAATTGAAGATCGTGATTCCGCAGAAGATGGTGACCAACAATCTGGGATTCCGAATCCTGTTATCTCTTGGGTGCCTCAAACGCCCAAACGGTCCGAACCAGAGGCTTTGCCTAGCCTCTTCACCGGTTTAACCTCTCCTTCTCCTTCTCCCATTCAAAATCCCAAGGGCAAACAGAAAGCAAGCGATGGTTCAGGTGACTGGACGAGTAACAAATCAGTCGGGCCTGATCCAGTGAGTTTTGTGCTTGGCTTGACAGCCGTAGAAATGTCTAAATCTTTCCGTCCTCAAAAGGTGACTGTGGCCTTGGAATCGTTACCTACCGAGCACTCGGCCACAAAAACCCAAATTCTCCAGAGCCTTTCCGAATTCTTTGGTTACGTTTCTGGTCTTGAAAAGGGCCATGAGGTCAAAGATATGAAGATAAAACATCTGGAAAATGAAGTACAAAGGTCATTAAAGTTTCTTTCCCCTTTCCGCATGCTTGTCAATCAAGTGACTCTCTTACAGGCTGAATGAGCGACAAGAAGAACTGAAGAAGCTGCTAAAGCTCTATGAACAACAGTATCCGGCCATGATTTCGTAACATCACAATGATTATCCACACATCTTCGTTATCATCGCAAATGTATTGCTTGGAGTTGCCTGGGTAAATCGACCTTGACAGCAACACGTAAACTTCGGTCCGAAGTCTGTAATATATACAGTTCCTATAAACGATCACAGTTTCATCTTCTTTTCTGAATGCCAATTGACTTTGCTACAGGGTGCTTAATTTCATTCGATAGCAGCTGTCTGTCTGAAATATTGGGTTGTCATTTCTATATGAATAATTGTATTATGTGTAGTACCTTTTTCGTATCCGAAATTGCAAAAATATTACAAGCTGCTTCGGGTGCCTGCATCTCAAGGTGTTCATTTGGGTCCCAATTTACATTTGGGCTTACGAGTGGTAGCACACGCAATCTCGACCTATTCATCCAAGTGGGGATTTAGATCTGGTATATCAGGTATATAATATATATTTCGGAACCACTTTCTTGATAAGTCTTGTTTAGCGATGTGCAGGACCAGAACTATATGGCCTTCTTGTACCCATCTTCGTGCAATGCAAAAGTATTTTGCATTGTTATCAAGATTCGTTGCGCCTCAAGTGGCCTCAAGTCGATATTTGATGAATGGTCGCACGTGGCAACTGAACCCTAAAGCCATGCGAATTCTATTTTCTGAAATTATATGTCTCCATCATCATGCTGATCAACCCTTTATCAAACTATTTGATATCACGAACAAAGGCCTCTGCTCAGAATGGTCGCGTAGGCGACAAAATATGCTACTTGGAAGTGTCATGTGGCTTCAAGGTGGTTAACATTATTAGGGTCGAAATCTTCATCAACCCGTAAATTCCGGAACCCCCCTAAAGGTTCTCAACCCCTCCATGAACAGGATCCCCTTGCATCCGTTTCAATTATCTGGATCATTTGGAAAAACACTACAGTCCTTTGGAGGTGACCAACAAGCTGGTCCCAAGTTCCGGACCGAAAATTTTGTTGGTCAAAGGGTATGCACATCTGGTGTTCTGACCCAGATGTTTAACATGACAGTCCTACATTTTGCCTCTACTTGGGACCCCAACTACAACTGTACACGGTATGCAATCGGCTTCCCTTTGGTGCAAAGGGGTGGGGGGTTACTATGCTAACAACGGAGATGATTGTAAAGGATGTGTACATAGAATTGGAACTCGGGAGCAGTCGGGGCTAAAGTCCATAAATGCCGCAAAGACATGAGGTGAGATGTAATCAAAG
>JAIUJM010000090.1:1279-30520 GCA_026262225.1 Inosperma sp. D86
TTCGACACATCCGAAATCGGGTCGGAATGATGGGCGAGAGGTATTCCCCTCCAAATAGCATCCATCACCGCCAATCCGGCCGGGGTACCTTCTTCCTGCCCGCTGTGTTAACGACCCCTCCTGAGCTTGAACTTCAGCGGACTCTACTTTGGCGTTCCACACCAACGCCATCTGCATCATCAGGTTCTCGACATGGACATCGCTCAATTTCGCCTAAGCTTGAGCGGCATCATTACTGCGGGAGAGACGTCGAGTCGGGGACTAGAGGGTAGGAAAAGCAGACCTGATTGCCCCGATGATGACGAGTATGTGCCCCTCGTTGGCGCACCATCATCACCATTCATGGACTAGTTCAACGAAAACTACATAGACCCGGAACGACTTCGGAACGCATCTTTCTCATAGCAAATATGACTATCATAATTTTACGACGATCTACTACATGCCAATTTGTGTTTCTAACTAAAACTCGTGATGTCAGCTAATTGTAACTCTGCAAAGAATAGATCTAATGATTGATAGCTCAAGTCAACTGCGGCCTGCGGATCATGTATTCACTATTGATGGCATAGCCATTGCTAATGCAAACATGGCAAGAGCAGAAGTTGTATATGTAGTGGATGGCCCGAAACTCCAATACATTGCACAAGCTGTAAATGTGGTTTAGAAGGAAGCACTAACCGGGAAAGATGACGTGAGGGACTGACCAAGCAAGGGTCCAAGAGCACGGCCGAGTTGGCCAGAAGACCTAAATTTTCCGAGTGCCTTGCCCTTTGCAAGTTCTGGATAATCTGCAATAATTTTACCTGTAGCTTCATCTAGTCGACCATCATCACACTGTAGCGAAGCCAACGCAGTAAGGGCATTAACAACCGTCGCACTGGTAAATGCCATGCACACCGCAGCTACTTGCAGGAGTTTGATTGCTAGTGAAGGTGACGTTTGGGCATATTTAGGCAAAACAGCAAGCATGATGAGAGCAATTACGCAGGATATTACACCGTGCTTGGCCACTTTACCCTCACCCACTCTAGACATGGATCGACGAACATACCCTCCTTGGATGAGAGCACTGATAACGCCAATAGAACCGATCAATTTGCCGTTCTGTACATTTGACCAGTCAAACACTGTAAATTAATAATGTAAAGTCTGGCACGATCCCAATAATAGAAGGACAGGCTTACAATCAAAAGTCAAGAAAGTAAAAGTAAACTCGACGCCCGAAAACAAAACAAGGAAGAGAAAGTGTAGCCTGCCAAGCGACTTCAATAACAGCACTCTCTCTCTTCGAGAAGTCACAGAATTGGCTTTGGGCTTGTCATCATCGCCCTTAGACGATTGGCCTTGCTTTCCCGACATTGTACTTCCTCGAGTCTCCGGAAGGGCATAGGCGAGAAAGACGGTCTCTGCAACAAGTAACACCAACGTAAGGAGGGCAGGTGTCGCATATATGTTAAGTCCAATTCCCCAACTATTCCATGATTCAGGCAGAGGTTTGGCAGCGAAATAAGCACCGATGGGAGGACCAATGCAGAAACAGACTGCAAACGCTATGCCAATTTGTGCCAAGGCCCTGGAACGCGTTGCAGGAGTAGTCACATCTGAGATGATGGCACTTGTGTGTGAATGAAAAGTAAATACTTAACGGTGGTATAAATGGTTGGACAAAAACTTACAGTGCGAGTTGGACATTCCCTTCACTTAGCCCGCCAACCACGCGTGATAACATATAAGAAGCAAATGTCGTGGATTGTATCCATCTAGACAACAATAAGAAGGCTAATATTTTAAGATGAATAGAACGGCCCACATTAACGCTGACAGAATGTTTCCAATCATTGTCAAAAGGAGAACAGGTCTACGCCCATATTTGTCGGACATTCCTCCAATTATGGGTGAAACCAGGAACTGCAGCGTTCTTGAGACAAAATCTTAGATAGTGAATAGTACGCACAAACTAAGACAACTTACGAAAAGACGGAACCCATAAGGCCGCCGAGGAAAACGATATCCCACCTTCTTGAATGGCTGCCAGACTCATAAAACAGTGACCGAATTGCAGTCACAAACTGCAAGGTCAATGATAACAGACCACCAGGGTGTGAACTTTCCCGCTTGGCTGGAAGTCAGCATTTTACAAAAACGTATGAATATGGCAACAAACCAATGTATACCATTCTATTATGCGGGGAAACAGAGGAAGAGGGATTGTGAAGGCGAACAGGTCAAGGACAAGTGACAGAAAGACGATTCTCTCAACGCTAACCATTTTGAAGGAATGATACACGTTTTATTTAAACTTAAAGGAAATATACGTGATCGGCCCGACGTAGGTACAAAATCATTTATTTATTAGCCGCCTCTATCTCAGTCACTCCTCGATAAACTTGATCCTCCGCATTTTGTGTTAGACTTGACTGGACATGCGAGCTTGTGTCCATCTTAGTGATCTCTCGTAACGCCATAGTTGCATATGCAGCAGTCCCAAGCACAAGATGAATCTGTAACGCCATGAACTTTCCATCTTCTAAAATCGCTGGTGGATCAAAACCAAGTAGTTGATCTTCGTCCGCCTGAGCGAGCGGCACGTCTGGATCAGTGTAACGGAGCACAGACCACGACATCTCTTTTGGCAAATGAAGAATTTTTCGGTAAGAACCAGTCAGAGTGTATTCTCTGGGAAATTGTTACATTATCAGGGCTAGTGAATATTTCACAACTGAACTTACTTTTGCTTCCTCTTCCAGTTATCAGGATCCAGCCCGTCCATTCGAAGAAACTGGCGGTATTTTTCGCCTAGATTGCCGCCAGGAAACGCCACATCTGTTCCAGGAAGTGGCATGATCACATCAAAAATGGAATATTTATCTAAGTCTTCTTCTCTTAGCGTTCGAACGCGATGTGCAACATATAGCTTTCGGCTTCTCTTGGAAGAACTTTCGCCTAACAAAACTCATCAACTATTGGCCTGCTACTAACTTGGGTGCTTACTGATTTCGGTAGCCTGATCTGTCAGACCTAATGTTTCGACATCGGCGTCAATATCCATTTTGACGGTTTCGTCTTCCTTTTCATAGACCAGGTCTCCCACTACGGGACACTCGCTGCCATAGGTACGAATACGTTCGGACACTATGGCGTTCCAGATATATGATTGATAAGCATGAACATACATCAATCGCAGATTTTTAGGAATCTAGTTCGTAGACATAGGCGATTACTTCAAAGAGCTGAGGAAAATTGGAACTTGCCGTTGAAATGGCCCCCATAACGTTCCTAGTATCTCCCTTCTGTTTTTTGAAGCTTTCAAGAATGCACCTTTCAGCAACAACACGCTTTGGGAATAGCGCCAGCGCCTTGTCCAGATCGTGATCTTTCAACCAAGCATCACGGGCTGCCTCTACATCGGGGTGTTCTCCCTGCCGCTTCTGGAGAATCAAGTCAGCAGCCTTCTGCCACTCTGATTTCAGAAGGGCTAAGCCCACAGAATGAGTAGGGACAGATGCAGTCCCGAACCGTTGCATTCCTAGGAGAGCGGCTGCTTCAAAGTTTAATTATTTCAAAAGAAATCTAATCTAACCGTAGTAGTTGATGAATCCTCTTGTCTTTAGCGTGTTCAGTGAATTATCAAGAGTCTGCATTGAGGAAACCTTAACGTTGCTGCATCCGATAGTCAACCATTTTGCAACCTTAAATTTTTGAAAACATACCGCAATGTTATCACAAACGCATTGCCTTTCAGCATGCCAAGCTCTAAGCTTGCTTTACGGTACCCAAGGTCAGCAACTCTGACACCACGTTCTCCTCGCTGAGATAGTGCATCTTGGACAGTTCTTCTAGGACCAATACCATTAGCTAGCTTCCACACATCTTCGACTGTTTTCTTATGCCGAAGTAATGACACGCGTTGCACAGTAACACCACGCTTGTCTTTGGTTCCTGCAACTGAGAAATCCTTCACGCTGACGTGCAAGAGCCGCGATAGATGACCCAAAGCATCTTGAGTATCTCGGTTGGTTTTCTGCATTGTAAAATGAATATAAGGAGGATACGTGCCGCGGGGACGTCCAGCTTGAAGAGTATCACATTAGAAATGCACAAAATACATTGGTCCAAATATTCTTTACCGGTGTTACCTCTAGTCCCACTTCTGCCTCTTCCACCACGTTGTGCCCATTTCACAATGATGCGAGACTCGAGCATATCCGTTTCGGTTTCGAGTTTATCTGAAAACAACTGTCGAATGGCTTCGTGGAACGCAGTTCTTGTTTCCTTTGATGAGATTGGCTAAAGGAAGCATCAAAAGTAGTGAGAGGGAATTGGAAAGTAAAATGTACCTGCGAAATGACCCTTCTGTTATCTTCCCGGTTGCTATTGTTGCCCCTACAATTTTGCTTCCCCCGTGTCCTGTGTTTATTATTCTTTCCACTCTCAGCCACAAGCGTCTGTTCAACAGGTTCCACCACTGCGCTTCCATCGTCATCCATCTTCATTTTACGACCAGTCCAGCCAGAATCACTGACTCGTGGGGGATCACGACCTTCAAGATATATTTTCTTGAGTTCGACAATACGTTCCTCGTCCAGAAACGGTGCAAGAGTGGTGTCAAAATGATCCTGCCATAATTCTTTAGGAGAATCTGGTTTTTGAGACGGGACACCATGCAAGCCTTCAACATCCAAAGACTCCGCAGTAACATGAATGTTTGAAACCCCTTCCATTTCTTTTGAGGCGTGTTCTGGCCATGGGTAATCAACGCCGTCTTCATTGGAAGATCCGGGTTTCCCAAGAGACTTCAAATGGATGATGTTTCCATCCAGATCAACTTCGAAAACCAGAAAGTCAGTAAATCTGAACATTTCAGTCCAAAAACTGTTCTAATTATCCGTGAGGATTCACTAACCTCTGTTTAATGATGCCTTCTATTTTTGCTTCCCCTTGGCCGATATATTCAGATATTCCAACATCTGGCTCACGGAAGTGCAAAGCTTCACCATCACTGGCTAACGGTAGTGGAAGTCCAAGCAATGCATGACTTGTGGGAAGTACTTGCTCTGCAATAGAAGGATTTTCCTTTACGTGGCATTCTTGTTCCGCTTCAGCTACTTTAATACGCTTGGCATATCTTTCAACATCGAGATCGTCTTGTTCACGTTCATGAATAACAATGGACATGACAAGTAAGGTGTGAAGCGTTCAATAGCATACAATTTACTTTCTCGCAATTTTATCTCCGCCTGATTGCAAACCAATCCGAATTCGGCTCTAATTTGTATTTCTCCCAAATTTCTCCTTACAAAAAAGCTAAGCAGGAGCTAAGTACGGAGAGAGAGCCAAAATCGACTTATCCAACGGCCAAATGCTTTTCCACATTACGAAAAGAATTTTGTCAGTATCGATATCACGACCTCCAATGACAAATTTCTAGTTATTATGTCATGAAGCCAGGCCGTATCTCCGGCTGCTCTGTCAGACATACGATTTTCTGTATTTTGGAGACAGAAAGTTTACTGATATTCAAGTTGGTTAGGCGTTAGCACGTCTTCAGTTACATTCTTTGTCAGGGAACCCTGATAGTATCAGGTTCACTCGTGAAAATGCGACTTTATTATTGGATTTATTGTATGGAGAATGGGTGCTGTGAGGGCGATGCCATTTCAAATGAAGATTCATTTAACTGATCGAATCGGACTTCATGATTTCAAGGGCGATTCTATGGGTCAACAATACAGAAACCTCCGAACGGCCGTGCTCGAATCTGGTTCCGACTTAATCATGATTTTATGATCCAACTGCACTTAGTTCAATTACTAAGGCGAAGCGATGTAAGTGAGCAGTTTATCTGAATTGTATCGCATAATTCGTCCTACAAACTTAATAAGAATAACATAACCAAGACCACAGTAAAGCTATCAGGTATCGCAAGTAATCTGCTCGGAATATAATCCTAACATCGGCGTTCAAGGTCACCAACCTTTGGCACTGTCACGAGTTCATCGATAAAAGGCTCTGGGTCGCGAGCGTCAGACGGAGAACTTTGGACCGCGCCTTGCATTGTGGTTGGCGGTTCCGGCATAGCTTGTTGTTCTTGTACGTGCTCCAATTCTTCAAGCGGGTGCTTTTCTTCGAGAGCCTTTCTCAATCTCTCTCTGACTTCTTCAACCCTCTTAGTTCTTTCTCCTCCCCACCAAATGAGAATAGCGGCACCAATTCCACAAAGGAATGCGCCAGGAATGAGGACGGCAGTTGTCCACGGAGGTCGTTGGAACCTTTACTCGGATTGATTATTGTGTACAGATCAGTAAGGTCACAAATACCGACCGATTCATACCCCACATGGTCCCGCAAAGAAAAGCCTAAAACGATCCTAAAATGTCAACGAATTCACAAAGAGCAAGGAATACAGGCTTCACCTGAAATACAGAGTTTCCGTCATTCAAAAAACAGATCCAGAGTGCAACACTAATAGGAAAGGCCTGCCAAGTCATTGGCGATTGTAAGAGATTAAAATGGAGGTTAAATACCCTATGCGTTTCCGTTCCATGAGCTCTATACCAAGTTTGCGAATATTGAAATTTCCTTTGCTCTGATGGAAAGAAAGTTAACAAGAGTCCAACGAATGGCATGTAACTCACGTCTGTGTAAATCCTTTTGCTCAGTTTCGGTAAGAACATGGACATAATTGGGATCATAGAATGGATCTGGGAGGTCGTCTTCATCAAATAGCGCTGGTAAGCCGGCTTTCTTTCTCAGCGTCTGTGTCCGCCGTTTGTATATCCATATTTTACAAATTCCTATCAGGTATTGTCAGAGTTTAAGATTTGTTGTGGTCGAAGACTGACTACATGTATCCAAAATCCGAGATGGGGCCAATCCAATGCTGGTAATAGTAAAAAGTCCTGTACACCTAAGGATAAGATATTGCAATTCTGAAGTTCAAACATACCTGTCTCGACCTGCGATGCAATCTCGATCCAGAAACCTTGGGTGTTGGGATTATGTAAATTAATAATTTTTGCAAGGAACATGACGATGGCCGCGCCCCAAAATACTGCACAATTTAATAAGTGTCCCGAGGTATTTGTTGAAGTTGAACGAACCAATTAGGAATCCATAAATGCCAGTGATTATCTAGTCAAAGGTCAAAACACCAACGCATGAAAAATTGATCTACATACTCCCATAGCTGTCGAGAACTGGGTTGAATAATTCAGTAATATAACACACCAAGACACCCCGCTCACGCGTTTTCAAAAAAGACCAAATTCCCATCAGAGTACGACGGATTTTGGAAGGGTGTTTCAAGACATCATCAACGTGGCGGTCCAATGAATCCTCAAGGAGCTCGCCTTTCTCAGCATCGTGGATTCGGACAGGCGCTTCAGGCAGCACGACGACTGGTTTACGAGAATACAGAGAAGAGGGGGGTCTAATAAATTGTCAATCATGGAAACCTTTAGGAGAATAAAAGTGGACAAACATGACGATTGCGTTTGCAGCATTGGTTAATGTAGCAAAGGCACCAACTTGAGCATCTACGCCAGCGATTCAGCAAATTCACTCTACAGGCAATTGATTATCTTGCCTATCACATCTAAGTGTTCCACGACATCATCATGGTGATGGTCGGCACTCAGTGCCTCATGCGAATCGTCTCCTCCATGTGATAGGTTAATAGAGCTCTCAGCCCTTCTGGTGTCACCACGAGATCGAATTCGAGGAATAGCACGCTGACGATCATTTTCATGCAATTCGTTAGATTGGAAAGGATCATTGACGGTCAAGGGAATGGAAGGCGAATTAGGAGAATAGGACGCTCCCATGCTGCCCGAGTGTCGCGATGACCTCAACGTGCAATGAGCGTGTACACGACTCGCTGAAGTGAATGCCCGTGGTCTACCAGAGATAGGCACCGTGGAAGTTTGTGTATGGTCTTGGTAGAGCAAAGGGAGTGAAAAACGGGGCAGAAGACGCCGCTGGGCTTGGGCCTGCTCGCCCACTGTTGATCCATCGGTCCCTATAGCCTCGCTGAGCGGGCGATGGCCCTCGCCATCGGGAAACAGATCCTGAACTGGGGTATAGGTCTTTCCTTTCACTCTCACGGAAGGCATTGAGGAAGGAAGTAAAGTATGTTGGGAAGATCCAACAAACCTTCATCGAGTATATGTTTGTGACGTCATTGATCATGTTACAGTAACATAAAAAATAAAAATACAATAAATTATTAAAATAATTCTAGTTCACATCCTCGGATTCTCGCTGGACTTTCGTAAGCTTCACTCCCAGACGAGCATATATTGATCCTCACCTGTGTAGGACCCTTACTTTTCGACCGACTGCCAGCTTTCCGGCTGAAGAGACTTTTCACCCTTCTGCGATGGGGCCGTTCTTGTCCGCTGCTGCCCTCCATACTCTCGGGCTCTGTTGTTAATGGCAAATCCTGCCACGGGAGCAGCGATGATTGAGCTTTGGTCTCTCCGACAAGGGAAACGTTGGACTGGTGGTCATCGAGCGTGAGAAATCTTGGGTGTAGGAGCTGCAAGGGATTTTCCTGTTGCGCAGCATGACTTGACTTTGACGACTTCCACTTTGTTTTTGAGATCAACTCGCGGGCGACCGGCAGGACAGGTAACAAAGGTTGATTAAATGCCATTTTCACCCATCCTCGCCAATTCATATTGGAGGGTATAAACTGACCAACCAGATCTTCAAACTAGGGACAGAGAAGGTTAGGGGAAGCTGTCGGCCATGAAAGACTCACACTCCAAGTCTGATTGTGGTATTCAAGTTCCTTGGTTTTAATTCGAGCATCGTGACACTCGAATGACCCTTCCTTGACCATGCTCAAGAGAATATGGATGCTATATGACAGTCAGATTCAACAATTTGATAATTTAAAGTAGTCGGGCGCTCTAACCTTGCCACTCGCACAAGGACAAAGGTTTTCTGCACAGAACGACTTTTCATCACCTGAGCGTCGCCATCTGATTTCCTATTCTTGACTGGGTCCAGATCAAGACCGTTCAAATTTAACGTCGATACTCCCAAAGTAGCTGAGGCGTCAAGGAAAGACGAGAAATTGACCGGATCCGATGAATTAGACCTTTTCGTAATTGGAGATCCAGGGACCAAGCTTGTATGTTCGACGAAATTCTCTTTCGTTGCACGTAAGTCAGTGAAGGATCTTGAACTTCCGAGTTTACGACCGGGTGGACTCAGAGTGGCGAACCTTCCGTTAAATTCAGGGTCCCTCGGACTGTGCAATGCTCGCGGAGAATCGATGGATGAGCGACCAGACATGGGGCTTTTGACATTTATCTCTATCGGGGCTTTCGAAAAGATTTCTTTATCGGGACTGCCTCCTGGATTGGGTAGTTGATCCTTCTGGGATGGCCATACATACTCCATGATGCGCTGACCAACTTTGGCATCGATCTGCAGTCTCAGGGGGTGTAGATTCAGCTCGAAGACTTCGTAGACACTGATCCCTCCAACTGGTGGTAATATAGTCCAATCCGCCGTCAAGAAAAGCCCACGCTAAACTAGATTTAAGACATTGTTTGTCGGCAAACAGGTTGGTCTTACCTTTAAGAGCGGGTGGTTGGCTGGCTCGGTATATTTGGTCAAAATTTCTGACCACAGAGCGCTCCGGGATCCATCGAATGCAGACATATTTCCGACGGTAAGGTTGCTGACAGTAGAACCGTCTTGCCGACTCAGCCAACGGAAATTAATGTTCGCAACAACCAATTTTGACAAAAGCTTGCTTTCTTCATCCAGCATTCGCCAGGAAATCTCCTTAGAGGATGCATGGAGAAGAAGAGCCGATTTTCGATCGGCATGGTCATTAAAACGGTCCTGGGTGAGTTTAATGGCATCGAACAATAGGTTGAGTTCCTCTGATAGCAGGAAAATGTGCGCCCTAAGCTGCTGTACTCGTAGACAAGTGACTTCATCCTTTAGATGTCGTGAATTATGCAATGTAATGCGCTCTGTGTCCAGGGCATCCCTTAAGCGTGCTTGTAAGTTTGTGACGACATTGAGTGTAGAATGAATGTCGGTGAAGTCGTAGGTGAACAACATGGTCTGGACTTGATCAGATCTAATCTTGTATACGGCATCAGAAAAGAGCAACAGCTTGTTGACGACAGCAGAGATGGCCTGGAAGTGGTCTGCGTTGGCTGATACTGTAAACCGAGGCAGATGGACACGAATGAGATCCTAATTACCGCTATCTGTGAGGAAGTGCACCAATCAAGTAGACAACATTCTCACCATTTCATCCTGGAGGTGGTTGTCAGTGGTATCGATGGAACTTTGCACGCTCGCTTTCGTCTTAGTCGTGGTCAAGTGATTGTGTAGTCGCAGCTGATTGAATTTATCATAATGAAATATAGCCTCAGTTTGAGGCACGAGACACTCGAAAGATTTACTTTCACAGCGAAGGTCAATTAAGACTTCCAGAGGCATTGACCCATCACTGGAAGTCTGCATGGTCTTTGTTGGAGCGAATGTTTGGAAACCTGAAACAGTGGCATAATTTCTATCCTCGCAACCCTCTTGATTAGACACAGAGTAAAGAGAAGTTAAGGAACGCACCGAGACATAACTCTGCCGCTGATAGGATCATCGAAGTTCGCAAGATCCATGATGTCAAAAGACTGGATTTTAGCCTGAGCTGCAGCCACAATGCAGGCCTGCGTTGAAGATTCCCCTCGTAAAACTAACTGAGGCTTCATGAGGAGGCAATAGTGGCCTCTCATGAGGGAAACGCCTTCAGCCCACCCATCCATTGGGTCAAAAGTTGTTGGGCCAGGTGGATTATCGGCCAGATTAAAATCTTTAGGGTTCTTCTCGCCTTTGAGGATTTTGCGAATAGCCGAAGCAGCCATCAATGCAGTATTCCCATGTCCACGACCATTCTCATGATTTTGATCTTTGTCTACCGTATGGGAGGCGCTTGCTTGATCACGAATAAATTTTACAGCGCTGCAGACGCATAAGTAGGCGTCTGGCCATAGATTGACTGCCACATACCGAGTTGCCATATGATATTCAAAACCACGACGATCGCGTGAGCAGTTGTAATACTGCATCATGATCTGTTAATTGTCAGCATTGGTTGATTAATAGAGGACTATTCCATACGTCTCGCACTGCGCTATCCATGAAGATGCTAGGCAAATGAATCTGGTAGACGTTCTCAAACTCGGCCCACTCATGAGAGGAGACATTGTCGGTAGGCATGTGGTAGTCAAATGATGCGTCAGGCTTGATGTCAATGTCGCTGAGGTGTGTGATATATGTTTCAAGCAGTGTCAACATCCTCAAAGTAGAATCCTGTTTTTAATTGCCTGGAAAAGTCAGATGTCTGGCACCAAAGTGAATAAGACGTACGCCAGGCTGTACTTCCTGCGAGAGATATTCAGGACCAACCCTCTTCTTGAGTTGTGCTAGTCTTCGCGAAGCCAAAGAGATCTGTATTTGTGTTACGGCTGGAAGCCTGGATCAGCATCTTGATGCTCAAACAAAAAAGGAGGGCTTACAGGGTTCTCTGCCAAGCATACACGAATGAGAATGCTCTGATCCAAATTTGCTGGTTTGCGGATTGAGTGCAGATGGTGCAGAGTTTTGCTTGAAGTACGTGAAGTGAGGACAAGAAACTACAGGGAGTAGATGGAGGGTAGGATTTCCCTCCGGTACCCAGTCAAGTTCAACAAAATCATCCATGTCATGCCAAAGTGATCGTGAGGATGTCACAGGAAGGTTGGTATGCTGCCTGTAATTGCTTCTTTGAGGTGGGGCCGTGATCCCAGCGGCTCGTTTTGACGGTTCAACGAAGACTGCCAGCAAGGCTCGGAGTTGAAGTCCTTTTAAGGTAACTTCGGCAGCATAGAAAGGTTTTCTTCTAGTGGTTCTTGTTGTATCTGGGATTGGACCAGGCACGGTGGATTCTTCTTCTCGCTGATGCATGTCAGCTTGGAATTCATCTATCCTGCCCTTCACTCCGACCCATGGCACAATCCCATCCACCCAAGCTTACGAATAATGAGAACAAAAATTACATGGGAATTACACAAGACTCACTTTCTCGAGAATCGTCGATGTAACCGTGCATGATGTATAGATCTTGTAAAGATAGTCTATATTTCAGTGTGGCCAGATGCCGACTGAATTTTGGTGATATATGACGGGAAGGGAAAAAATTACCCTGGCGAATCGGAAGAGAGAGGGCTCCATCAAATAAAAAGCACCAAGACCAAAAGTGAGCAAAGAGCTTTGGTGTAAGGTACAGATTGCTTGGCTTCGATCCACTTTTCAGACCTTTGGAATTTGTCGAATTTGTCAAGGACACCGAGAGGTGGACGAAGTCGGATCGAAACTCATTAAATGAATCATCAATCATCTGTAAAAAGTCATCAATAAATGAATGGACTGTGGTATTGGTACAGACTTTGAACCCTGGGATGAAATCCTTTAACTCTAGCTTAATCTCGTAATGGGGTCGGAAGGAAAAGAATCTGCATTTCCTATGGAATGCAGAACCAGTGCAAAATAGACAATCTGGACCACACGATCTCTCAAAAAGGAAGCCTAGACCGAAGCGAACACCGGAAGTTAAGCGGGCGAACACTTTTTTCAGAGATTTTGATCCCCAAGTGAAGACGTTCTCCGAAGTCTTGGCCCTCTTTCCATCAACACCATCAAAGCTTCAAAGGGTTTAGAAATGTTTCCAGACAAGAGTTGGGAATCGCTTACTTAGGAATGGCTATGAGCATTTCATTGCTGATCACTTGTATAAGTTCCTTCTGATAATTATCATGTCCAATGTGAATTTTTGGATCTCCTTGCCAGCATAGGACGAATCCAGCTCCTGTGTCATCTAGTTGGTGAGGATCGCGAGTGCCTGTGTGATAATTTAATCGAGAGAATATAAGGAATAGAGCATCTCTACCTTTCATGTAGAGACAAACCTCCCCTAAAAACGTTATATTGGCGGTCCAGTGAAGGACAAGTCGCAACTATTGGAGACCCAGTTGGCCAAGTCAAATACAGAAATTGTAAGGCTGACCTTGTCCCAAAATCCTACAGGAGGTGAAGAATCTCGGGGTGGAGTCGTCAGGGAATCCACGATCCGCATCACGTCTTGTATCGCGGGCATATAACTTACAGCCCATGAAAGAATCGTAGGCCCATGAGATGAAATCTGGACATCCGGGGCAGCATAAGTTTTGACAGGCATTATTGTCTTCGGGATAGAAATAGAGAGCAAACGCTCGCCGTGCCTTATATGGCGATCCTCGATGATAGGGCATTGGACCCATTCAACTGACTTTGCTGTGCCCATCTCCTCCCCAATGACCAGGTCAGTGTCGAACGTCAGAGAAACTGCAGAGGGTTTCACTTGAGGTGGGATATAAACGAGGGGTAACGGATAATCCCGCAAAGTTGCTTGAAGAGAGGATATAGTGAAATGGAGGTGAAGAGGAACAAGGAGAGAGAACTTGGTCTGTCGTGGTAGTTTGCCCAGGTCTTGTAAGACGTCGGGTAGTTGGTCGATAGTGAAGGAAGGGGGTGAAACTATCAAACAAAGATTCTGGAATTTGAGCCTCAGGAGGGGAGGGGCTCGTGATTGCGGTGGCAAGTGAATAAATTCGGGAAGTGAATTTGATTGGTGTGCGAGGGTGCTGGTGTGTGACCCTTGAAAGTTCAAATTTTCTGAATTAGGATGTTGATCCCTCTGGGACCGTAAACGGAGCAACCAATCTAGTGCATGGACATCATCAAGTCTCCGCCTTGCCTCGTCTATTGATACGGTGTGCCTCGCATCAAATGCATAGTCTTGTTCGTGTTCCAATCGGGGTTCTTGAGCCTGTTCAAGCTCCGCAGTCAGAATGGCTGCGACTTTGGCTTTAAAAGCTTCTTCGCGCTCCATTCGTTGTTTGACCGCCTCTTGGCCAATTTGCCAGATGACTCCCAATTTGCTCTCAAAAGGATCATCCTGGGCCTCCACACATAGACACGCAAGGCGTACAGTGAGATGAGGTACGGATTTAGGCCCTTCCGCCTGTGGAAGGGGGACTTCTGAATAACAGCCAGCATTTGTCATGTAAACCATATGACGAATGGCCTTTGCAGCGATATTGATATCCTGGATCAAGTCAGCCAGAACAACGCCATAAGGAATGCGAATTCTTGCACTATCTCCGTCGACTGCGACACACAAAGATCCAGCTACCATTGCGAACGAGATCTCCCATGATTGTAATCGCAACAGATCATCCCAATTTCCTTCCATGTGCATCGCCTCCCAGCCACCCTCGTAGGACGGTAATGGAACAAACGCGGTTAATTGAGCCCACTTCAACTTTGGAGTCGTATCTGTGCTCGTGACTACACGAAGTCCGGAGACGTGGATAAAAAGCTTTTCGGTTGGAAGCGCAATCAGACAGTGAATGGTAGGAAAATCTGCATGGAATGTCAAAGAAAAGAGCGAAGTTGGTTGCGAGGAAGGAGAATGTGGATGTGTGTGAGAAGTCTTCAGAAGTTCAACCGTCTGAAGAGCCAGAAGGACGCTGTATGCAGCAGCCAGGTGCAGACTGATCCGGATTGATGGGATTTGAACAGAAACTCTTATGAGATCAGCTTGCCGAGAAGGGCTGGTCGACGCCTTGGACGAGATCGAAACGTTTAGTTCGATCCTATTTATGACCATTATATCTCGCAAAGACTGAGAATGGGCTACCTCCTCTCTCCCTACAATAGCTGGTTCATCAGGCTCAAACTGAGTTGCCACGGCGTCCTTAAAGACAAGATTCGTTACCCAGACCTTGGCTAGTGCAATATTGTCGTGAGGAGATGGAACCTTCGAGGCAACTATTGCTTCGGCTATGACTTCTGTTGCCAGTCGCAACTGTGCTCGGTCCTGGGTCCGCTGTGGCTGATCAAACCAGTGTGTCTGGTCTGCTCGTAGAGAACAGTACTGGAATGCGAGTGTTGTACGGATCGAAAAGCCAAGTGACAAATCGACTTTGTCGCCAGGTCTGATATCCGGAGCGGTGATAAAGCAAACCAGACGGCCCACAGAAATCCGAGATGATAGGCCAACAGGTAAATTCGAGAATGGTGGTTTTGCTGTAGATGTCGAGTCCGGCATCCGTCCTGTTTTTGGAAATAATGACATTAACCGGAGGCCGGCATCAATGGCAATCGGGTGCCACAGCTCAACACATATGGTTTCAAATGTTACCGATAAGTCAGCTACTAATGAAGATTTGTCGATGACCGCGACTGCCTCCGCAACGCCATCAACCTGGGCGATAGCATTAGCGGTCAGGATACCTTCAACTGTGCCAATTGAGAAAACTGGAGGATCATCAAGGAAATCGACGTCGGAAACGGTTAGACGTGGATCACCCACACCAATGAAATCGTGCTTCGACCGCACTCGCACAAGAATGGGTTCAATATTCAATTTTAAAGAGGAATTCCATTGCATAGATTGGACGGAACTAGCCGCTGGGAATAATCGAGCTATGGCAGAAGTTGGATGACGGTAGTCGGCCTCCAGAACAAGTCCAATGCCATTGTTTCGTAATTCGATAGCTCGATGCATTTTGCCATGATTCGCATCATACATAACTCGGATGACGATAGGCCCAATTTCTACAGCGATGGCTAACCTGGGCACGGAGACCATCGGGGTCGTCAAAGAACCTGGATGCGAACTCGTGTCTTTTTGCCTCGAGTCCAAACAGGCGAATAAAGCTATGACCTCATCAATTCGGTCTGTAAGATGTATGTTGGCGAGTTTGAATTTGGCAGCCAAAAGAGGGGCATTGCCGTTGTTGCGCATGAAAGGAGATGGGTTCAGGAAGGGGGTCGGCCACTGGTAGACGAGAGTCTGGAAATCGACTTGGCCAAACCTTGCGAGACGCAGTGTTTGCAAAAGTGTATCTCGTTCCACGGTAGCTTGCGTTAACACGGCATGCAACGCATATGCATCTGCTTCGAAACTATCCGAACCCTCACGGTAACCGATATGTTCCTTGTGTAGGGAATTCTTGGAGCGATCACTAATCGAGGCTGTGATGGAGATTCCTTTGATCAGCGCTCGGTATGCCCCAATTTCTTGGTTGGATGAGACCGAAAGAGACAATGATATAGAGAGAATGGATATGTTGATTTCGCGTAGAATTGAAAGCTTAGACTAGGATGGTGTGAGAGAAAATGACACTGCGAATACCATGTTTACTCACAGCATCTTTGTAATCCTTTAATTTTATTGGGGGTTGGATGAGATGACGACGACGCGGTCGCATTGAAGCCTATAAATATTGCAGGAAAGAACTTATCAACTCTAGAAATAGGCCAACTGACCGAGATCGCTTTAAAAAAAGGAGACGTAGCAGACATTGGTGACCTCGGGGACAAAAGCATCGACGTTGGAGATAGAATCGAGGGTTTCACAGAATTTGCATCAGAGGGTGAAAAGAACGAAGGTGAAAATAGGGAGGATGTGAATGAGTAAACAGGAGAAACAATAGCAGACGCCGGAGACACTAGCGGAAATCTGGAGAACCGAGGCCCTTCTGTTACAGTGGATTTGACAGGCGAACGAACCGATATTGGAGACGTTTTTGGCCGCATCTTGTCAAGTACCTGGTTCATGAGATCCACCTTCGTAAAACAATCGGCGACCTTGAGGTGGACAGAAAGGCCGCGTTTATCTATCTGACCCTCTTTGGGAGAGAAGTTGACCGTTACACCTAAGTCGGTTGTACCAGGCGAAAGAAGAAAAGAAACTCTAGAGGAGTCTACAAAGCAATGAATCATGTCAAAACGAAGTTATATGCAAGCAGCAAAATACCTTGAGGCGTGCGAGGTATGTTACCATCCAAGTTGGAAATTTTGAGCGATACCTTCGCTGTACCATGGGTCTCTCGTAAGGCGGTGTCAAGGGATCGCTGAAAACCTTCCGCCAAACGCTTCTGCCAGAATCCAAAACTTTGTATCATCCCCGTTTCTTTATTACTCGTCACGGGTTCATCGTTTGCAACAGCAATGTGCGCAACGTGGATGAGCGTAAGTGCCATGTGCAAACTGACATTCTCAGCCGATATCCTCCCGCCCGGCACCTCAGCAAATGTTACAACACACGAGTGCAGGTCGAAGGAGAGGGCTTGTGTGAGCTTTGGTAACCATTTTATTAGCAGACGCAAGCAAGCGATGAGATAGGTGCGAAGAAATGGACGGAAGTAGGGTTCAAGAAATGTCGTAATAGTCCATACAACACCCCAGAGCCGTCGGGCAATAGGTGAGGGATCCAGATCTGCGAGTGTGAGGTTACGTTTGTGACGTTTCTGGTTGCCCGTAGCTGCTTTAAAATCTTGTTTCCCGAGGTCGAGCGTCAATCCCTCTATCTTAACTGCAAGGCGACGGGGACCCTCTACCGACCAGCTGTAGCTTACACGTTCGACCATCCACGTTTGCGCACCCTTACGAAAACGTATTCCACGAATTGAACGAAGACTGATGCTACGAACCCGGAGCCGGTTGGACATGAGAGCAAACAACCATGGTATGAAGTACGTTCGGAGAAGAAGACCAAAGGTGATCACCCGAACCAGCCAAAGGATAGAGAACGAGAAGAAACCATCGACCGGAGATCCAAGGATGATGAGGTATGCATAATTGAATACGGAACTGAGATGTTGATTGACGTATGAGAAATACACTGAACCGAGTGAGTGCTTTATCACGTTAAATTATAAAAATCGCTCACTGCCCAATGTTGGAGAGATAGTTGAGAGAAAATAACTATTGCGAGCTCACCGCTGAGACCTTGAGACATACATGGAATGAGAGGATGCCAAGACAGCACGTTGCGTGTCAGGTTTGCGCCCAAGCACATGTGGATGCCAAACAAACGCGCTTTATACTTATTCCAAATAGTAATGAGTCTTCAAATTTATTAATGCTACTGAGCAAAGATAAGCAGACCGAGCTGGTATGCCTACGAGGCTGCTACGAGGTCGATTTTCTGTCTATAAGTTAAATAACGTAGCTTTGATTGTTCTAGCTAAAAAACGAGTCCTCTTCTTCGAGATTGAGTACGCTAGGATCAACCGTTTAGCTGTCCTCTATGTTCAAACAAAGAACTTCTTACCATTCCTCGGAATTTACTTCGGCAGGCGTATACGTTGAGAATACTAATGATTTTCCGATGAACCGCCCAGGGTTGAAAACATGACAACCTGTGTATGTGACTTTATAAGCATCGTACTTGTCGGCAAGCACCAGCTGGGACACAAAAATGAGATACATCATATACTAAACTAGTTTGATACTCACCGTTGTCGGTAATGGGTAAAGGCGGAGACAATGGTCATAGTCTGACAAGACTGGCTGTATGTTACCAGCAAGTGGACTAAGATGACTTTGGTCGAGAATTGATTGTACAAGCTTGAGAATATCAGTTTACATGAGCGTCAGAGGCCTTAGTAGAGGTCTCACAAAACGCCTTAGATCTTCGTTTTTGACATCCGGTTTTACCCTTACGATATTTCTGAGCATTCGAGCCATTAGATCGTCACGAAAAATCACAATCTCTTGGTTGAAGAACTTGATCCGACAGGGATTAGTTCCAAAATGCACCTTGGGTACTCTGATTTTAAGTCGGCCTGTAAGCGTTGAGAGGAGGGATTTGCGAGGTAACGTAGAGTTGACCGTAATATCGAATGGTCCAGGTATGAACACGAAATGCGTCGATCTCGTGATAAGAGGGTATGCAGTGATCAAGTCTGCAAGGGCATCGAAGTTCTCTGTAAAGCAAAAGCTTGAACAAAACCTCGTTCATAGTTGTGTGAACACACACCTTGATATCGTTGGACGTCTCGTGCGTTACCATGTGCTATCGACTTGCTGGTAAAATTACCGCACATAACGATGACTTTCGGAATAAAATCATTTTCAATACAATTATCGAACATTTTCTGAATGCCAGGTAAGGTAAGGGGATGGTCTAGCCAAACGTCTGAAAGGAAGAAAAAATGTAGTTCAGGAAGTTCTTCGCGTATTCGAATCTCAAACTGGGCCTACAGATGGTTTAGGTCAAAAACATTTAAAATAATTGATCAAACTCACATCTTCAAGTAAGGACGTTCCACCTTTGCCAAGAAAATCGATGTGACCATAGATCGACCTTTTGTAATACCAGTACATCGTAGTGCGTTCACCCATGAAAAACCCTCACCTTGCAATGCTCCGAGGTTCACATGGGGGTTGACCAATTGCAACAATTTCAAGGCAAGCATCCTCTGTATATTCTCCTTCTACCAGGGCGTAACAGCCTTCAGTAAAGAGGCCATCGCCCGGTTCGTCCTGAGTAAAGCATATCAATGCTGTGATGCAGTGGAGTTCAAGTAGATTTCACCATTGTAGAAAAATCTAGTTCCACTGAACCATCTGCATCTTCTAAACATAACTTACCGTCTGTGTTGTAAGCCAGCATACCCAACAACAGGAATCGCTCTCCAAATCTTCCCAGAAGTTGTTTTGTGGATTTAAGCTGATCAAAATGAGGACAGTATACAATTACCCATCAAAGAAAACACACAGTTACAAGCTTTTCTCGATCACGATTAGGGAGTGTAGAAGGCGCAAAATGTTCATTCCTCAATACACATTGTCGGATGACATGTAGTCTGTCGCGGATGGATATAACTCTGGATTCAGGAGTGCCAGACCACGAGCAAGGGGTTGGAGTCCTAATTCACAGTCAACGGAAAGTACAAAAAGACTTCTTGAACGCACTTTTCAAAAGTCATGCGCTCCGGTGACCAAGTCCAGCGCGGCATATCAAAAGCGTCTATAAAGAACAGATGTTTTTCTGGGTCCAGAACTTCCTTTTCCTCTTGCTTACGCTCCCCTTGATCTTGAAGGGTAGTGTACACTCGCATCAACAATTCTTCAGATACCTTCATAGTTGCGTCTTCGTGTAAAGTTAATAACAGTTAAAGACGGAGCGAGATCAAGATACCATCTTGTTTGTTATATTCCTTAGCCAAAGTCTCTAGACTTGCTTCTACATCCGCATCCTCAATTTCATTTTCGTCCAATATCTTCTCTACCAGAGCCAAGGCTGATGGACTTAAAGAGTTGCTAAATTTCCTAAAGACCTAACGGAGGTTAAGAAGGAGCATAGCCTCATATTTATATTAACGAACTTTTATGATAGTCCTTTGACGATAATCTGACATGTGTAATGAAGCGCCTTGTTGGCGCCTTGTGTAGTTGATCAAGTTGTGGTTTTCCTTGGTCGTCGTCGGGAGTCCGGGCCGCGGGATACAACCATACTACGTACGGACTCATTTGTCAAAACATCCCAGTCACCATCTGTGACAGCTTTAGAAGAGTTGACAGTCCGTGCACTGCGCCTTAGAAGATGGATCCTTATACTGGTCACTGTAGAAAGGTTTCAATCACGCATGGGTAATAACCACGACTTGACATCCAATTCAATCTGAGTCATTTAGTAAAAAGTGGCGATAGAGGTCTATCCACATAGCTTGAGTAACAATTTTTATAATCATTTCTCATTTCCTTCTTTGCAACACTGACCATCTTCTATATACATTAAAATTGCTAGATAACAAAATTACAATGAAGGGGCAGAGATTGTGGCATTGGTTTGTTGCCAATCGGATTCATAATCCACCCATCAACGTTCAACCTCTGCCCTGCCCTGCATAATATCGAGCTTAGTTGAAGTGTCAAGCGTCGTTTCCCGATGGCACAATGCAAGAGTTCCTTGAATAGTGGACATGGTGGCTGGCCTCCACTGGAAAATAAAGAACGACGATTTTTTGCCGAAGGACATCCTGAAACGTTTGCTCGCTCGCAGAGAATTGGTGGGACTATCAAATCGATACGTATATAACAAAGGGTTATGAAGCCTCTGTCGAGTAAGCAACTCTTCCTGGGGATGACAGATATAGAAACCAGGTGTGACACTCACTACTTCCTTCTTTTTGAATTTGAACAAGGAGACTTGCAAATCGCCAGAGGCAAACGACAGACCTCTGATCACAAGCAATAAGTCCATGTCAGAGACTCTGGTCTTCAAGAGGCTCAGACTCTCAGCAATCACTCGGATGGCGCAGCAAGTGTGTGCTGTAAGGCTTGGCTTTTACGTGGATTCAGCAGTAGCTTGTTGGAAAGTAGATATGAACACTCTCACTTGGTTGAAGTCTTCACCAAGTCTGATGACTAACATGGTGTTTAGCATGTTTTAGAAAAATCCGCCAGACGATAGTGAATGAATGAGCGACAATTCCCGCTACCTTTAGGTAAGAGGGTCTTGGGGGCATTGAATTTCTTCGAATTGGCAGAAGATCGCAATCGGGGTACAAGCTGTGCACTTACTCCACTTTTCTCCACTTGCCGATAAATAGCAATAAATAAAATGATATATGCACTTATACTCTGTCTGGAAAACAAATAGAATAAATGACACAAATTGGCATCTTCGTCTGGATGAACAAATCAGTCAGAATATAAAACAATTTCTTATAATGACTACAGTTTACCTCTCCTTTTAAACCCTCCTCAATGACCCCACATAATCGTCATCTTGTCCCTATGACCACTCCACCGTGTTGCGCAGGCACCTCAGAAAGGTAGCGGGCTTTGCCGCTTGCCGGCCCTATGGTTATTTAATTTAAAGCGCTCAGTGGACAAGCTGCTAAGTAATCAGTTGCCACCATGTTTGATGAAAAAAGGGTGGTATGCCGCCACTTGGACCTGCTGAAAGATAAGTAACATCGTTGAAAGCCTCACTAGGCCTCACTAGATATTGAGCATTTATGGCCATTTGTAAATCAAAGTTATCATTTGAACTTGGGCTAACAGTCATGAGACGCACACCTAGCGGCCCTCGAAATTTGAATCTCATTTCATTACATAAGATTACATAATTTCAGGTGAAGCTTTCAGCAGGTGATCCACGCCGGACTGGGAATTGTCGTTGGTAATACTTAGACCAGTACAGCTGAGTTTAAATTAACGTACCGTTCACTTCGTCCTTGAAAGGTTAAAACCGACCCTGAACAAACTCACGTGCCCCTGCTAAATCATCGTCGTGAAAAGCGCTTTGGGGCTTGATTTCATCTTGCTTGCCATGTCTACACGGCCGAAATCCTCTGCGGAGATTTTAGGTGCAGCAAAAAATGCATACCATAAGACAATAAAACCTCCTACACTGAAAATTGAGTTCAAACAGGCGTTCCCTTAACCGTATTTTCTGCAAACTTGAAGCCGAGGCCAACAAGCCATGGAAGTCCTACAAGTTTGCCCATGCAATCTTCGTATCGTTGTAAGCATATATTTCAGCTCTGAGTCCATATTTGCAGGCCTGGGTGTTTATACGTGTAGCCCCTAAGCACTTTTCACGACGACGCGCGACGATTTAGCAGGGGCACGTGAGTTTGTTCAGGGTCGGTCTTAACCTTTCCAGGACGAAGTGAACGGTCTGCCAATTTAAACTCAGATATACCAGCCTGTATAACGACAGACACCCATCCAAATGTCACGTGTCTTCTTATACAGGCTGGTCACGAGCCTATTGTGTCCCCACGATCGCGAGTTGGAAGCTTATTTAACGTGCGTTCAGCGTTATGCCGAAACATAATTCTCACGGGCAGGGTTCAACGCATTTTGGGGTCACAATGGCGTCACCAAATGCGTGACAAGACACAAATACAAACAATGCAAGTGTCTGCCGCCCAACTGCCGCCACCGCTCGGTCCACATAATCCCAATCTTCTGGCTTAGACTTTGAGTCGTCTGCATCCTCGTTTGATCTCTTATTACCCAATCGTGACGCTGGCCTTCCTTCACGAGGCGCAACCATTGGATGATGATATACACCATGCAATTCCCCGCCACAATCGCTGTAGCTTCTCCGACTGAGACTCATGCCAAACCCAAGTACGAGCGCTAGACCATGGCTGCCGAAGCCATAATGCCCCTTCTGCCACTACATATGGTGGTGGCGGTACTCCTTCACCCTCGAAGGGAACTTCTCCGACATTCTCCAAGCCCTTGTGGAGTATGCCAGCTTGGAGGAAGATTGAGAGGATCCTGACTCCGTCTCAGAGTTGACTGATGACGACTTTGACTTTGACACCCAGGTCAAGCTTGAGGTTGAGCCGGACGATCATGATCCTATCCATGCAGATACAATGGCACGCAAGAAGACGAAGGCTCCGGACGTGAATTTCAAGGACAATTTATCCCCTCCTCCCTCGACAAGCCACAGCCGACAAACCCCTGGTACAAAATCCAGGATTCACATGTTTTATCGTAGGTGGATTTCATTCCATCCTCACTAATTACTACTACGACGACGACGACGAGCCGTCCTCATATGTGGGGAGTATTAGAGAATTTGATGCTCCCGCCAGCATGCAACGCCAGACAAAAACTAAGTGTACTAGAGCATGGACACCTCGAGCTCCCGATGATGATGTTCAAAGACCTTTCATAATCAGACACCGTCGGTTGACAACAACTTAAAATCGACACAACCTTGGTCGACGTTGCGAGGTTCCGTACCCAGAGCGGGAGGCCCAGGCGTACTCTTCAAGCCTAAAAGACTACTATCAATCAAGTGGCGACGGAGACGACGGTAATCATTCCCCGCCAGAGGAAGACCCCTGGCTCATGCATATGAGTAAGTAATCAATCCTTCTGCGTCTGCATATATATAACTGAAGATAAATGAAATACCACCGCCAAGCTACATCTTGCTGCTTATTATCGCTATATGCTTGGCTCTGGCGTGTATTGGAATTCATGTCTTCGAATCGATGGTTGGGTTATGATTCAATTTCGGTTTCGATTTGACAACTCTTTTTCTTTTTTTTATATTCAGATGGACTTGCCAATAAACGCCACATTGCTCTGTGAAATTATATTTGTATGTACGTATAAACTATGGAAACGGTTTTTCTTGTTCGATCTGTAGACATACTTACCCTCAAGTACGCGGTTTTCATGATGAGTTATATGACCTACGGATGGGTCATAATCTTGTTGTACCTTTACTGTGCTACACCTATATTGGATCCCATTGAACACGGCTTTATTGTGCATTTGGAATTACGGAACAAAAATATTTCACCTACTCGGTAACTCGATCGATGTATCCGCAGGGCTGGACTCGACGCACCTTGAACTGACGACGCTTGCACTACATCAAGCACTACATCTCATGATAAAGTTTGCATAGTGGTCCTAGATTTGGCGCTCGATACTAGTTGGGCATGAGTATCGAGCCAATTGGATTAAACTTTGACACGAGCGGTAAACAAGGCTTATATTAAATAGCAGTTCTCGAATCTTCCAATTTAGATTTTGTCAAAATCATGAAATTCACCTGTCCACTTCTCCGGTGTCAGACTTGGAGCTGCTCAAATATGACAAGCTGCAAGATAAAAAAAGCTCGGCAAAAAAAAGCATCATATATGACGGTCACCATGGCGTCACTGGATTTCTCATATGTGATGCCTTTCTTGACTCGAATCATGCATTTCTCGCTAAAGTTACACTATGGTCAACAAAACTCGAATAAACATCCGAGTGTCTTTGCACCTGCATAATTCCCAAACGATGTACACATTGCCTCTCCCCTCGAAGCAAAAATCTAGTGGCACTGGCACTGATTCTACGTTCAAGTCTCCATCTGCTGGTCTGGCACAATTAGATCCAGACAATGACATGCACCAGGCGCCGGAAACCCCAGGTGATATTGGATCCTTAACCCGCCACAGTCGCCCTCGCTTCCGTGATCTCGAAAGACACGACCTCGAAGCACGAGCGCTAAGCCATAGCCGCCGAAGTCGTAGTGCTCCTCCTGCTCCTGATGGTGGTGGTGGAATCCCCTCACCCTCGAAGAGCGTCCTTGGCGACCAAGAGGTCATAATACCACCTCCGACAAACTTCATTTCTGAAGACCCTATTGGCATGACTATCCCAGAAGATCATAGCCAGCTATCGAAAAATCGGCTTTCCATGGTTGTGGAGTTTACCAGGCCGGTGTCGACTGTTTACCATGGTAGTGATGAATTCGACCTTGATATCCGGGTTATAATCAAGCATACCAAAGCATGTACCCCTCCAACTTCTGATGGTAATGTTCAGGGACCTTCAGAGGAAAATGGGATGCCATCCGTTGATATCAAGTCGCCGATGCAACCTCAGTCGACTATGCGAGGTTCCGTACCAGCAGGAGGAGTATCAATTAGATGGCGCCTGATCATCCCAAAGGTTGAGAAAACCTGGATCATTAATGAGTGCCATTCAATCCGAGCTGTGCTGCGGCAGGTCATGGTGGCGCTATGCTTGTGTATGGTGTGTCTTGGAATTCTTTGTCTCCGTAGACTGATGGTCGAGATATGTATATGACCTGCCTTCGATTTCGATTGACAACTCTTTTATTTTTGTGTTCATAGTATGATGGACACATTGACGCCGCTTTGCGTTGTGAATTATATTTTGTACGTATAAGTCGTGGAAACTACTACCGTTTTCCTGTTAGATCTGTCGACATACCCTGAAAATTTCAAGTACTCATACGTGATGGAAAATCCCGTGAGCAGCTCACAGTACTTTGTCTTGTTGTTTTATCTACGAGTCTTCCCATTGTGCCATACTTATACTGGATCCCATGATGCCAAATGTACAATAAAGAAGCTTGTAAATGTGTCTGCAACGAACCTATGAGGGGACTAGCTCCCTAGTATTAGTCATGATGGTAACAATTATGGTGAGGTCACAATTGTGTCACAAATGCATGACAGGTCCCAAACAGAAACCAAACAATCCTTTCGGAGTCATGCCAATTGCCATGGCCTTCACCTCCATGTCCAAACGCAAATATGAAGATCGCGTGAAAACGTTTGGAAAGTGAGGCTAACCGGTTTCTGGACTTTGTTATTGACCAGCCTCCTGGTAGGCTTTAAAATTAATGGGAGTGGCACTGGCTCTGATGCCACTCTCAAGTCTCCATCTGTTGGTCTCCCTTCACCACATGCGGCCATGGCACAATTAGACCAAGACAATGACATGCACCAGGCGCCGGCAACCCCAGGTGATCTTGGATCTTCAACCCGCCCTCGCTTTCGCGATCTCAAAAAACACGAACTCGAAACACGAGCGGTAAGCCATAGCCGCCAAAGTCATAGTGCTCCTCCTGCTACTGGTGGTGGTAGTGAAATCCCCTCTATTGAGATGACTATCCCAGAAGATTATGAGCCAGCTATCGAAGAATCGGCTTTCCATGGTTGTGGAGTTTACAAGGCCGACGTCGACTGTTTACCAATGGTGGTGATGAAATCGACTTTGACATCCAGGTTATAATCAAGCATGCCAGAGCATGGACCCTCGAGCTTCTGATGGTGATGTTCAGGAAACTTCGGAGAAAAATGGGATGCCATCCGGCGACATCAAGTCGTCCATGCAACTTCAGTCGACTATGCGAGGTTCCGTACCAGCAGGGGGAGTATCAATTAGGTAGCACCTAATCATCCCGAAACCATTAGGGAGTGTCATTCATACACTACAGTCCGAGCCGTGCTTGTGTATGGTCTGTGTTGGAATTCTTGGTTTCGAACTGATGGTCGAGATATTGACAACTCTTTATTTTTGTGTTCATATGATGGACTCATTGGCGCCGCTTTAATGCTTTGTGGATTAATATTTGTACGTATAAGCAGTGGAAACTACTACTGTTTTTCCTGTCAGATCTGTCAACGTACCCTGAAACTTCAAGTACTCATACTCAAAATCCCATGAGAATCTCACAGCATTGTTATATACGTTGTCTTGTTGTTCTATCTACGAATGTGTCTGACGGAACAAAATGTTTCCAGTTGGACGACTACGCGAGGTCCAAGCTGAAAAGAAGGTGGACGTGGAGACAGAAAGGAGGTCTAAAGAAGCGGTTGGAAATATATCTAATTCCACCATGCGGAGTGAGTGAGCCCCACCAGCGAGAGCCAGGCTCAATGAGAGCAAAAATGCAGTGCATAGCAATAATAGCAGATATTCCCAGCAATCCAGGGCACCAGCTCAAGCAATAGATTGGCAAAGAAAAACCTCACAGACAACGATGCCTGATATAGATGATACACCTTCGCCTGCAATGAGAGACCTGGGAAGCGACTAAATTAACAACTAGAATCAGAATTATCACAGTTGACAAGAGTGGGAAGTGCGCAGATCCTGATCAATGATAACATCATTGCTTCTAAAACTGGAAATTTTTTCCTTTTGGTACAAGGTGTAGTCACTGTATTGGAATGGAGGAAGCTTGACTACGTTCTGAAATCGAGATCCTAGCACCCAGTGGGTTGTGAAGTTTTGAAGCCTTGGCACAGCGGAGGAAATTGGCCGAGCGATTACTGGTACTATAGACTGGAAGGCCGATCTATGACCGAACGTCAAGGTTGTAATGGAAAAGTGGCATATCATTATACCTAGGAGCCTTGCATTCTCTTCCTCGCAGCTCATGGTTGTGTGTGAGGAATCACAGAATCGGTGTTTCTAAACATCTTTTAGATATTATTTTCTCTTTCTACGTCTTAAGCTTGAAACCTTACATGGCAAGATGATACTGTACTATTAAATATTCCTAGTCCTTTCTGACGCGTCTTCTTGTCTCATACTAAAAACTACTGCGAATGGTTGTCGTGTTCCAAATGTAACACTTAGAAGAGGGTAAACAGAGGGCTTCGAATGCTACTCAAAACCTTTACACTGGCTGTCGTGTCTCGACAGTCCTGGTCAGCGCTTCAGCACTCAGCCTCCATTTTGTCCCATCGATTCTCAATTTAGGTGTTAAGAAATTTTAAAAAATAGAAGGTTTCAACCAGAAATACTGAGTGACTGCAGCTGCCAGCAACCGTTCTCGAATCTTGATCCACCAGAAAAGACACTGGACCATATCCATGCAAAGGCGGATTCCATTGGCGACTTAAAATTAGGCTAAACAATGGTATAAGAAGAGTAAGCAGCGACCTCCAGTCCTCACATAAGATCGAGTTTCAAAACATTCTACCTCAAACATTCACCCAACTCAGGTGAGCTGTCTCTATCTCATACTAGATTTACAATGAGACTAACTTGAGCTGAAGTTTTATAGTGCCATAATGAAAGTACTCGTTGTAGTTTTCAGTGGGCTTTTCTTGGCTGGGTTCATCCAGAAAGTGGCGGGGTTGAAATACCAGACCAATTGCTCAGCTTGTTGGAAGAATGGCGCTCCCGGCGTCGACATCAAAATATTGTGTCCGAATACGCATTGTCATACAAGTTGCCCGGAAGGCTATTACGAGCAGCATTGTGCCAAATACCAGCGTTGCGGGTAAGTGGACCCTTCTCGAAATATCTTCCTGGCTAAAAACGTTCCAAAATAGCTGCACGGAACCTGATTGCGACCTGCTTGGCCCATGTTTATGTGGGACTAGCTATGACCCTGATGATAAGATAAGATGGTGCACAGTGTGCTAGATGGTCTTACTTATGTTTCTTGATCCAACCCGAACACTTACTATCTTTATTTATGAACATCGTTTCTTGATGACACGCGCACGCATGATCAGAAGTCCCAATTTTCGTTTCGAGCTGGAATTCGTCCCTACTCCCAAGATAATATTTTTATTCACTGCCATCTTTGAAATGACAACTTTATATTCAAACACAATACACTGGACTAATTCTATGGTTACGTCCTCGGTCTTGCGCCGTGTTATAAAACGAATGCTCAAGGCTGATAGCAGAATATTGATTTCATGATCAGCTGCCCATTAGAACACTCTTCCTTGATTCTTCTATGTGTGGCAAGCCATCAATAATAGATACTAGTAGTAGGTGATTCACGAGTACGATGACGTGTATCATTTCAGCGGTGATGAACCAAGGATGAACACATTGTAATCTGTAGCTGCTGTAGATTGGTAAATAGTTAGATATCTGTTCTGTATCCGGTACGATCCTACCATCCATCAATCTCATCGAGTTGCTCCTTCACGTCAGAAAGCCATTGCTGTTGTTCAGGCATTGAAGACACGGGGCCACTTTGTGGAGTCTAACCGGATTTGTGCCTGTATCGGCGGCTTGGGTTTGGACTCCTAAGCAAGTTTAGGCTGCTCCCTATGTTGGTAATGGTTATCTTATATA
>JAIUJM010000091.1:0-30441 GCA_026262225.1 Inosperma sp. D86
TCTGTGACAAGCTTGATAGGATGTGAAACTTGCAGGGGTACGAGGAACGAGGAGCGCGGGTTGGGTGGGGTGAAAGAGATAACGAGCATATCCTGCATTTTAAGCATGTGCAGAAGACGTAAAGCCAGAAGTTCCGGGTCAATGCGGTCGGTAAATGCCATCGCAATTTTTTCGATATTAGGTGACATAAGGGTAATAGAAATACACAATGAGAGTGTTAGATAAATATGTTATGTAAAGAACAATTGTTGCTTACCCTAACGGAGAGATGGCTAGCATGGAAGCTACCAACTGTAACCTCCGGCCAACATCTTACCTCGCCCTGCCAATCTAAACATATTTCCATGTTGGAGAGTTCCACACCAGTGTAGTCGCGATTCGACTGTACCTGGTGCCCAGATGCAGGAAGCGGGGGAACGGGCCATATACTCCCCTCACCGATAGTGAACATTCGGGATTTTCTTATTCCGTTTATTTCAGCGGAAACATGGCGTGCAAGAAAAACACGAATAGCAGGGGGCTCCGAGTGAGGACCACTATTTCCGCAGTTGGTAATTGAGGCACCAAAGTGGCAGCCAGACGGAATGAGTAAAAAGGAGGAAGACGGGAGAAGTTCCTGGAGGGAATCCAGTGAGCCGGCGAGTTGTACATGAAAAGGGATCGTGTCTGATATAGCAAAAGTCTGGATCGATGGTACGAGGACCTAGCGGAGGCTATTTTTCAACCATAATACTGGCAGAGATAGGGACCCAAAAACTCACTTGACATTCAATCGGGCTTTTGTGTTTCGACATTGGCCGTACCTCTATTTTGCTGATGATTTGACTCCATTCTTCTGGCGCACACTTGACGGACTCAAACACACTGCCAAGCGAGATAATAGGTCGTGCTGGACGTGACCTAGGATGGTAATGCACAGGAGTAACATAGCTAAAACCAAATGTAAGTTCTTAAGAAGGAAGAGGGAAATTTTATCTGGAAGCGTACGTCTTCTTCGTTGTCCAAGATCCGCACAACGCGACCCTTGATACTATTATGCTAAGCTCATAGGCAATTTTCACAAGCATGGCTGGTCTATCCAAGCTCGAGAATGTAGCCTTGAATGAGGGAGGCATCTGCCATTGTTTGCCATTTGCTTCATATGTGGCAGGGATTTCGAACAAAAATGGGTGAATAGTTGGACATTGCGATGGTGAGCTTTTATCACGCTCCCAGATAACTTGTGTCTCGGAACAGAAGTTCATTGCTGTTAAGCGACTATCTGCTGTGGAAGCACTCATGCGGGCAATGAACTAAAAATCCGGAATATGTCAACCACTGTAACAGGAACTATAGGACCACGTACCTTGCCAGCAACACTCACAATCGATTTCGTGTCCTTCAACCCGAGTTCGCCTGTGATCGTACCATAGTGGCCGTAAGTTGGGTATCCATCTTGGTCCATAAGTGTGAGTGTCAGTTTAGACCATTTCTTCACAATGGATCCTCGAGGACCCACTGTTCGTGCCAATGGGGTTTGCGCTACTGTTTCCTCATCCACACTTGGCTGGGTTGAGTACGTCGGCGGTTCCGATGCTGCACTGTATGGGAGGTGCTCGTACGACGGGGGAGAAGAGATAGGGGATAGAACGTCCGTTGTAACCATGAAGTCGTTTTCAAATGCAAAGAACCTCAAGCGTACAGTCTATGTGCAACTGGGAATCGAACGGACAGAGTTGTGCTGATATCCGGGAGGTGGATGGGATGGGCGGTCCATCGGTTCCACGGGTAGGTTTATAGAAGAATTCCGATGCCTTATAAGGTTTGCTTGCGTCGTCATGCATGATGTTCAGTAATAATGGCCTGGGTCAACAATCTGCGCTCGCGAGTTTATGAATAATATTCCAATAAATGCTGCCATGTCTTGTGAATTGAATTCTTCCCCAGAAAAGCTTTGTCTAGAGTGCAATATCAGTATACTTCAGCAGCCAACATGATCACCTGAGAGCTCTGTATGAATGAAGAGTACCCGAGCAGTCAGGCATGTGTAGCGGCTGAGTAATCAAGGGCAACAGAAAGTTGGGCCTGGGCAAAAGTCTGAGTAGTCAATGACACGGTCAAGCTACAGTTTATTCTGGACGGTGAGACATTGATGAGCTATGTACACAAACAGACGTTAAGGTGTATTTGTGGAAATCCAAGAAATAAAGAGGAGCTTGCCAGTGTTTAACGTATAACTTTAAACAGGTACTTTAACCCTTAATCACCCACCACGTCATCACCAAAAATACAACAATGGGTACTCCTGCGATATCCCTAATGTCTCGCAAACACCGATAGAATAGTCGTCGCCGCCGATGATGTGAGCCCGAAGAGTTGGTTCGACGGCATACCCAACGCAACGAAGATAGCTTTGAAAGCAGTGAAGCATCTTCGACCTCTCGGCGAGTGGCCAATGCCTCGAACATTGCCCATCCTCTCTCACGTACAGCACGACGGTTGTGTTTCGAGCGTGTTGAAGAGAGTGGAGGGGACCGGAGCGATGCACTTGATTCCTCATCAACGTCTTCGCCATCCCGATTTAAGAGTAATTGTCGTGGATTTCCCTCAGAAGATAAAGGAAGCTTTAAGCCTCCCACATTCGATATAAAAACGGCAAGACAAGATATTGCGATAAAAGGAAGATATCTGTTTAGGTAAATCTTCATTTGATCTGGAAGGAGGCATGGCTTGTCCGCGTAAGTTGGTTTGCCGCCTTGCCTGAGTTCTGAAGGGGCGAGCGAAAGAAGTTGAAAGCCAGGTCGTCTGACATTCATAACCATAGATATAGATCTGACTGAGACTTCGCGTATCGTCTGAATCTTTCCGTTGGCTGCTTTTGTCGTGTGGAAGTATTCGCAATAATCATGGTCATCACCGCTTGCACAAACTGTCAGTAGACATACAAACAAAAGTTGAATGAAGATGCACCTGAAGATGGCCACTGGTTTAATTACCTCCAGAAGTTTTGCGGTAGACCGTTTTTCAAGAGTGTTTTGATACCCTTCGCCAGCTCCAGGTCTGATTGTACCATGTTCCCGAAGTGCACCACAACTTTTGCCATCTGGCCTATACATAGGAATGTGACTGAACAGAACGACCGGATCAGGGTGCTCGGCTGTTCAGGGTCTTTCAATTCGGTGGAAGAACAGAGGAAACTGAAGCCTACACTGCGCGAAATTCTTCAGAAACGCATATGATCCACCTGGAGTCGGCGTCCACCGCTCAATGGACATTCTCTGACCATGACGTTTTGAATCTTCATCCACAAACCTCGGAGCATCGAAGAAAATAAGCGTATGATTTGCTACAGAAATCTCATGATTTGGTGCACCAAAATGGGCAACGTAGCGTTCGAATGCTCGTGGTGATTGTTGGAATGTTCGCACTTTACCAAGGCTGTTAAGAAAAGAGCAGAAATAAGGGTATTGTTAATACGCGTCGCGTCGTGAAAGTGAAACGTACCCTATGTCGTGGTTTCCTGGGATATGATAGACAGGTACCTTATCCTCAAGCTTGAAAATACCCAAGAAACGTTCAAACAAAGCCTCATACCTACATGATTAAATGAGGGACAATTAAATCAATGTAGAACAGTAAGGCGCACTCTTCGTCTGACACATCCAGTCGGCCATTGTCCATAGCATCTCCCAAGAAGACAACTGCGTCTGGTCTTTTCTGGACGGCTACTTGCCAATTTTTCCTCATGTTGAGGTCAACCATAACTCTCGTCAAGTAAGATACTAGGGATAAGCGATTAGGATACGAATGCCGGTCAACAATCTGTGGGTCTGCGACGAGCAAAACATGGTAAGGTCTGGTGTTTGCGAGAACAGCTCCATTGCTCTCAGATTGGTGGGAATGCAAAAACCTGACGTCTGGCCAGTTGCAGCTTCTGACGCTAGCTAAGAAGATGCCATACTCGTAGAAGACGACTAGAAGCGCCCAACTTAGCCGTAAAACATTAACCACGGGACGATGGTGGAAGAAAGGTGTCATAACTTGTTGGTGAGGATTACGGCACGGTTGGTACTAAAAGGAGATTCCACTCAAACTGGGTTGCGAAAATCGACATGTTCACTACTACTACTGGGCCACGACTTCGGAAATGTGTATCATCTCACCACCACTGCGAATAATAAAATACATAATATTTGCATTGACTTAAAGGGTGACAGAGAGGTTTCCGACATGAAAAGTCCTATCATTTTGTAAGCTGGCTCAATTGTTAGAGGCCACCACTGTGTAACCACCTGCAGCCTTAAAACGATAGTTCTATTTCCGTCTTTGAATGTCAAAGGTCTATGTTATCGTATGGCTATCAATGATGCTTTGCACCATGTTCATGGTCATCATCCAGGCCGAGTCGTCCCTGTTAAATCAGAAATCAGAGCAAGGAAGGGCAATTAAGAGTATGGAAGGGCTGACTATTAGCTTGTGACCGTCTTGTCTAGGATATGAAGGCGTTTCAGCATACCAGGAAATGCAGAAATCAACGGAAACCGACCTCATGCGGTAGAAGATGAAGAACCACATCACCGCTCCAAGACCTTTCGCAAGATAAGTGGTTTTGCGTGGTATATACGGGTTAAATCCTGGAACTTTAGACAGTTCAAATGATTATTGCACTCTTTTAGAAAAGGAGTAGAGGGCGTTACCATGCCCAGCCATTGGTGAGAAAGTGAGTGGGAAGTGTTTGAGTTTGTTTAGGATAAGTCCCAATTGACGTAAAGCGAGAATATAAGTCCGGCAATCTTTCCAACCTGCTTCCAAACTCTTCTTGGTCTATCGCTTTCAAGTCCCTTTGATGGAGACCCACAAGGTCACCCACAAAAAACGCAAACGCGAAATAGACTATCCAAGAATTACTTACGATGCAGGTACAAGGACCTTTGACCGGCTATTTAAAGGTATCGCATTTCAATGTTTGAGTCGCGCCCAGGCCCTCATTGTTTTCTACAAAATTTTTAGAGGATAGCTTAGAGGGGATGAAAGAGGTTGTCCGAAAGAAACTTGGCGTATCTACCTCTATTCCAGTTCACCTCTCGCAGCTACGGGATGGAAAATCTGTTGATCTAGACGATGGTTTGAATTTGTTGAAAATGTCGCGCTGTGGTTACTAATGGCAACTCTATAGATGACGATTTCGAGGCCTTTCGTTCATTTTCACGAGATGCCCCTGGTGTACAAGTGAAAGTAGAGTTGGGTTCCAGTGCATCAGGTTCGCAAACCCAGTCACACGGGCACTCAGAGGTACAACCTATTCGTAATTTTCCTATGCAAATTACTCAACCTTTGTATAGACAATGTCACCACCTAAGAAAAAAAGAAGAAAGTCTGACGCGTCATCAACACTCCTCTCCGCGGCTTCTGCGATAGAACCTCTAACTTTACAGAAAGAGCGTCACGTCGCGTTTGAGGAGCCTGCCTCTAAGCGACGAGTAGAAACAGATGCCAATTCCGCTACAATCGATGAGACTGAAAGGAGGAAGATAAAGAAAAAGAAAAAGGAAACAACCCTAAACGACGAATCTGCTCGAGTAGCTAAGAAAGTAGAAGACCGCCAGTCTACGGCTACCGGGAGTTCTTCAAATTTGAAGAAACGTTCAAGATCTCAAGATCAATCAACCACAGATACTTCCTCATCACCTGCTGTCAGCCAAGTTTCAGCAACGGAAGATGATTTACCATCTCGTCCTGCAAAGAAATCGAAAAAGAAGCTCGTGGAGATTGTGGAGGAGTCTCGGCCTTCGAAAAAATCCCGATCCACGTCTGTTCCTCCACCGTCCACTATCAGACCTTCACTCCTTGAACTCCGAGCGTCACTTGTGAAAGCAAAGAAATCACAAAAACAGGCTCAGACGAATAGGGCCGTTTCTGAGCCTCCCGTCGCGGGTGACCTCGACCCCATGGAGCCCACAGAACCGCCAGATGTTCCTCAGGTGAAAACGAAGAAGAAAACAAAACCTAAAGAGGACTCAGTCGCAGATGCTGGTAAACCTTCAAAGACAGGTTCCACCACATCGAAGGATACCCCACCGATCAAGGGTAAAAAAGGTTTTATCATAATAATAAATACATAGCGTGCTTTTGTGCTAAATTCTTGATATTTTTCGCAGCGAATGCCTCATTGGCTACTCAGACCAGTTCGTTATTTTCACATTTGGCGTTGATGAGTGGCTGATCATTGGTTCAGCTACTTCAGTGGCAAAAGTGTCCAAGAAACGAAATGACGAATCAGTACCACGTAAATTAAAACATCTCTCTCAACAATGTCCAGAACTCATCTCACTTTGTTTAGCACCAGCGGAAAAGATGGCAGCAAAATCTTCTGGTGGCGTAGAAGGTCTGTCATTCCTCGTTCATATGACGAATAGTTAACTTATATTCGCATAGCGAAAGCACCCGTCAGGAAGAAGAGAAAGAGCGAGGCTGCAGACGATGGTAATTCGTTTGCGTCAGTTACGATCATGCATGTCTAAACAGTTTGCTAGCATCTCCAGATAAGCGTGAGGCAGCAACGGCAGCCTTAAGAGCAGCGGCTGCTACAATACAGGCCTTGATAGCAAGGAAGGGCATAATCACTCCAGGATCCGAGGCTACGACACTGCAGCCACTGGCATTTCCTGCTGTTGCGAATAGAGATTCTCATCCTACTGTGGCTGAACAGACGGCTTGCGATGCTCCTGGGTCCTCCTCCACTTCCCAAGAGAGTGAAGATCAGCAAACACCTGACACCTGTCCTATCTGCGATGAATCACCGAAACACGATCGTCCTATGTGTCCTGTTATTAAAGGTGGCGTGAAGACAATGCGCAAACGGGTTGCTGAGCTAGAGAAAATCACATCAGAAGAAAAAGAAGATGAACGAAAGCAGGTTATCGCAGACCTCCAAGGAATAATTCAGAAGAGATCCAGGAAACCGAAGACGGCAAATGGAGTGCCACCTGCTGACAAACCTACGCCGACGATGCGTCCAGATACACAAGCTGGCCCCGCTTCGCTTTCTAAAGCGGCAAAAACCGCAAAGCAAGTCGATGTTGCCTCTTCTTGTCCTCCTGTCGTTGACATTCTCCCACCTGCTTCTTCCCAACCCGCGCCATCTGCTGCTGAAAATCCGCAATATAAACTGCCTTCCTTGACTTCCCTCAAACCATCATCTTCTCAGAAGCAAGCCAAAAGTTCCGCCGAACCAAAAAAGCCGAAGCTGATAGATTCTCTTCCGAATACGGGCAACATGGATTTGCAAAATTTGGGACATTTATCCCAGCTTCCTGACTTGTCGCATTTCACGGACAAAGATCTTCAAAGCCTTATTTGTGGGCCTAAACTGTCGATTCGAGATGTGCCTTCCTCAAGTGAGGATGAAGATGACGAACCGGATCGCGAGGAACCGGTTTTGGAAGAGGAAGAAGAGGTAATGAAAGGAAAGGCGTCAAGACGATTAAGTCAATCGGAGTATCCATCCTCGTCAGATGAACAGTCTGATTCTGCGGAAGTAAGCGCCTCGAAAGTAGACAGTCCGACAGACATTCCATCTCCTCAAACATCGGGCATCACGGAAGGGGAGGAACGAGATGGGGTGCCTCGTGAAGAACCTTTGTTAGGACCGGCCGAAGGGGATACACTTGCCAGGGATTCTAGCAACCAGAGTACTGCGGCGAACATCGATACAGCTGAAGATAGTACCGTCGGGGCTATTCAAGGCAAAGAAGTTGCGGATCCTGTCGCGTCAACGCCTTCAAGCCTCAAACAAAAGGTTCCTGAAGCAGATTCTGCCACGGTGGTTTGCAGTCAGACTGAGGAAGTTGTTAAGACCACGGCGGTGAAAACTGCAAAGCCGAATGGGGTACTTCCCGCGACAAAAACGAGCCATGATCCCATCGAGCCTTCCGAAGATGCTCATGATCCAGATGAAGTACCGGAATCAATTGCCTCTGATGACGGCAACCCTCCAGTTCAAGCGACACCAAAGGTTGAACTTGTGATTAGGACGAGGAGTCAAAGGAATAAAGAATCTGGTCAACATCGAGACACGCAAGAGGATAGAGCGATCCCAGAGCCGAAGAGTGCCAAGAAGACAAAGAAGATTACGGAACTACCTATTCCGCCCAATCCATCTGTGAGGATGATTAAGACCCCTCCGGCGTCGAACAATAGGACCCGCGGACAAAAGTCTTTAAAAGGACGGACAGAGGAGCCAGGAGAGGATCGCGAGTCACCAGTACAAACGATCAGAACTGCCAAAACTGCTCCTAAGACGTCTATCAAACCGGCTCCGAGGGTTGGGAACAGTTCTTCGAAGGCAGCCAAGGCATTAGCCGACGCTGTAAACAAGTCGACGGGTGCCGACAAAATTTCTGCTACACCAAAACCCAGGCCAAAACCCAGGCCAAAAACATCGATCAAAAATGTGCCCGTGGATCCGGAACCCGTTCAGAAAACGCCGAATAATGACAAAGCTTCTGAACAGAACATTTCAGTTGGTTCTCAGTGGGCAGTCCTGGAGGAAACTCAGATAACGGAAACGCCTGGACAATTCGACGAATTGTATTCCGATGTTGGGACAAACTTTGATCACTTGCAGACACCAGCAATGGTTAACGGATCTGCACTTCGAGAGCCACTTTTCTTGCCAGACACACAACAGACCATGCGTTCCTTTGGTTGGCTTTCTTCACAGAGGACGGATAGAGGTCAGGAGCCTTCGCCACATGATTCGGAAGACGAGGACGAAGTAGCCGCTGTTATTACACCTCCCAAGGCTAAGCGAAGTTTTGTTGGTTTATCGACAATTGCAGGTTCGCAGACGTTTCCTGCACCCAAATTTCACTCAACCAAACTCAATAAATCCAACGAAGTACAAAATCCATATGGAAGGGGAGATCGGGATGAGGATTCTGAGGATTCCGAGAGTGACGACTCGGAAAGTGCAGACGACCAGGCACAAGTTGCGTCCCATATACCTGCATCGAGGAGGGCAGGATTAACTACTTCTAAAATGAAGTAAGTTTCATTGTATATAGTTGACCATGCTTCATTGCTTTGGATGATTCGTACACTCGCCATTTGTATCATATAAATCATGGCTCGTTATCTCGTTCCACTAATAAAATTGGTTATGAGACAGGTGATCTGATGCATCGGAGTTGGAAAATTTGAACATTAAAATTCAATTCTCTTTCATCACCACAACCCCAAGCTTTTACAAGTATTTCATGATCTTTACTCAAAGCACCAGAGACGAGTCTGTGTATTTCCCGGTCTCAGTTTTTTCTTTTTCTGACATTTCACTGCAGCTATCTCAGTGACCTTGTTTTTTCTCTTTTGAAACACTAGATCCTTGCAAGCTCGGCCATGCTCTCTCGATATATTATCCGTGTTCCTCAACTATCTAGGGGTCTCGCGACCCATGCAGGACGTGCTCATATTATACCTGCGACGTTGCATTTGAAGACTGGACAGTCTTTCCAAGGCACGTCCTTTGGCGCACCTAGGAGCGTCTTTGGCGAGACTGTCTTTTCTACCTCCATTACTTCATGTCAGTACCACTTCCTCTCTTAACATGACTTTATCTCTGACCTGTTACCTAGATACAGAGTCTATGACGGACCCCTCTTATCGTGGCCAAATTCTCGTGTTCACTACCCCGATGATTGGCAACTATGGCGTTCCCCACAACAGCGCTCCTATGGATTCACAGGACGTTGGCGTCGTTCTCGAGTCGCAGAATATCCAGTGTGCGGCCGTCATCGTTGGTGACGTGGCTGAAAAATTTTCGCACTACACCGCGGTGGAATCACTAGCGGAATGGTGCAAACGAAATAATGTTCCTGGTATCACTGGGGTTGACACACGAGCAGTTACTAGGCTTCTGCGTGATCAAGGTACCACACTCGGACGTATTGCAGTTGGCAATGATGTGCTCCTCCCACCCCCGGAGGAAACTGAGTACTGGGACCCGACCCAGGAGAACCTTGTTGATCAAGTGTCAACAAAGGCTCCTTATCAACTTAACCCTGGGGGAAGCATTAACATAGCTGTTCTCGACTTTGGTGTCAAGGCAAACATCCTTCGCTCTCTTGTTCGTCGTGACGCCGCTGTCACCGTCTTCCCTTGGAATTACGATTTCAACACTGTTAGGGATCAATATGATGGCCTGTTTCTGACCAACGGGCCAGGTGATCCTAGTCATTGTATGGAAGCAGCTCTCAAGTTACGTCGCACCATAAAAGAATGGGACAAACCTATCTTCGGTATCTGTATGGGTCACCAAGTTATTGGTATGGCCGCTGGTCTAGACGCATATCGAATGACCTTCGGTAATCGTGGCCACAATCAACCCGTCTTAGCCCTTGCATCTTCTGGGTCTATCAGGGCGGGTCGTGTTTATGTCACGAGGTAACGTTTTCAGTTGCAAGTTGGTCGATATCCTAATGCGTTTGTAGCCAAAACCATCAGTATGCTTTACAGTTGCAAGATCCATTCCCTGAAGGCTGGGAACCTTTCTTTATCAATTGCAATGATTCTTCCGTAGAGGGCATCAAGTCGACCGCTGAATCTGGAATGAAGGTCTGGGGTGTTCAATTTCATCCTGAGAGCGCCGGTGGACCTCTCGATACTATCGAAGTAAATATAAATCTTCATCTAGAATTATACTGTTGCTGACAGTGTTTCAGATGTTCACTGATTTCGTTTCAGAGTGTAAAGCCCACAAACTCAGTCCTGGATTCGGGGTCAGTGGTGACGTAAAGAAAAAGGTTGTCCTAAATACCAGTGGCGTGGCATCTCATCCCCAGCAAGTCGGGGTCGCTGCTTAGTCTCGGTCTCGTTTCTACTTCTTTTCTCGCAATGAAAGGTGTCTCGTCTTGACTTCCAATTATGTTGATTGTAGTGTATTTGAATCCGGTTTTCATTAATTGTATTCTCTAGCGGGAATTTTTCTCCTAATAAGTATTGATATTCAAAGCGGTACAGTGGACTGATACACACTCCTTGCTACTATACGGCGGCCTTCCCAGAGCGTTCAACAACCTGCTCTGCGAGTTTCAACATCAGTCGTAATATAGTACCGGTGTCACCGGCAACTGGGAAGAAGTTCTACTTACCTTGCAATAAAATAAATTATGAGCGAAGTATGAAACCCATCTGTCCCCTAGTTTATAGCTCTGACGACAACCTGACGACGTTCCAATTATGCATTAATGAAGAAGATTGTTCGTCAAATGCGCCACCTGTAGTAAAGGTGCCACTAATCGGCCTCACCACTAAAGATCCAAATATGGCATACCTCTGAATGATGAACCTATTCAGGGGACAGAAAAACTAACGTCCACAAAACGTCCATGGCTGTCATTTGTGTGGAGCCAGATCATCGTTGTAAATATGAGTTGGAGAGTTAATTGGGTAAGAATTAGCAAGAAGCAAGAGCCCTTGGAAAGCCTTTTCTGTTTGCTCCACTGGTATACATAAAAGCGGCACGGGATGGTGCAGCATAGTGCCAGACAGCGATACACTGGCACTGCAATGCATTTTAATATTGAAATTGTTGGGCGCCTATCTTGTCGGCAACTTCCACCAGTCACATTTCGAATCCAATCTAAGTATTCCCTGGAAGTATTCCGATTCCATAGCTCCATTCTCAGGTTCTATGGGCAGTTCGTCATCGTGTAGATCGATGCCACTATATACATGCTATGTTTCTAATATAAAAATTCATTTTCTTTATAACTTTCATTCTGATAGAAATTTGTTTTTCCAATCTTTTATGTAAAATGGCAATTGGAATGGCGTTCCTTTTCCTCCTCGCTTTTCACACTTCGAGGTCGAGTGACCGTCCGTTGTCTGTGTCACCAGCTGTGCAAATACAGTGTTTTCATTTTCCGTTCTATGGGCCTCATGTCCTATCTGCTGTGAATCAGCCGATAATTGAGTGAAGAAGAGTATGCAAAATGGATCTCAAACGAATCTGCGACTGGCAAAAGTCGATGAAGATCCCCTGAGATGAGCACAGTTATGTGACCACTAGTTGTACTTTTCCAATTGTTTGTTGTACATCCTGTATCAAGTACCACTGGCGAACATATATGGGGTCGGCGTAGCAGCCAGAAAAAGACCTGTATTTTCATACCTTGAAGTCTCTAGTCACTACTTGTCAGATCAATCTGGAGGGGCAAACAATGGTCTGCCACTGGCGTTAATTAATAATTCCAATTTCGTATTGACGCAAATCATGTTGCAATGTTGCGATGTGACACTCTACTTATGGTTGTTACTTCAACAGTAACTCCAAAGTCATGAACTTCGTCGACACATTTGATATCACACGCTCGGCAACTCCAAATGCTGAGCAGCCTCCAGTTGAGCAACCAAGTTTGAACGAGGAGGTTAACCAGGTTTTTGGTCAGCTCGGCCGATTTTGGGGTGGATTCCGGAAACAAGTGCGTCCTGCGTTTACGTTAGGTCAAATGGACTAAAAACTTTGTTTTATAGAGCCAACAAGCACTGGAAATTGCGAGAAAGGATTTCGGTGATGTTGTCGTACAGGCACAAAAGGGATTGTCTAAGTTGACGGTCGGGGTTGAGACCACACCACAAACTTTGGAATCAAAAGATGACGAAGAAGGTATCAAGTCCAGCGACGAGACTGGGCTGCCTGAAGCTTCCTCTTCATTACCTGAGGAGTCTACATCTACTAGTCAAGCTACACCCGTGGAAGATAGCACAAACACAACGAATCCGAAATCGTTCTTATCTCGATTACAAGCATCACTTCCACCTACGGTAGTGGCAACGGTCGCAACCGTCCAAAGCAACATCCCCGAATCTATCAGGCATGCGTCTGAGAATATTGACTTTGCACAGATTCGGTCAACTATCGTGTCTGACTTTCACCGTGTTCAGGATGTGACGCGGGCTCAGGCTGAGGATTATTTGCACAAGAGCGAGGCATTACTTAGGGAGGCGGTGAAGGAGGCCGGTGAGGTTCTAAGGGATGCTGTTAAAGTTGTCCCACCTGAAGAAGTTTCAAGGGATTCGGCAGCACCCGTTGGGATGTTGTGGGATGGGATAGAGCTGTGGATGTTGCCTAATGACAGTGGGAACGCGACGGGTGGTGCTGGGAGTGGTTCGTCGAATCAGCCACTTACCGCTGCTTCTGTTGCTACTCGTGCTGAGGCGCTCTTGAAGAGGTTGAAGCATGATGCTACTATCCTTAGGCTCGATCCTGAAGGGGAGGAGAGTTCGAAGACGGCTTTCACGATTTGGAAAGAGAAGGAGGTTAATTCGAAGGAGGGTGGGATGGAAGGAGAAGAGTGGAGCACGAAAATTGCTGCGGTTCTTGGCGATAGTGTTGATGGACAGGCACTGGGACAGTTGGAAGAGACGCTTGGTTTGTGTGTTCCCTTTAGATGATTCTAGTCAAAATGGCTAAATTTTTTTGCTACTCAGTGCCTGATGAAATGAGTAAATCTGCGTTCTGGCTTAGATTCTTCTTCAGGTCTCATCAGATACGTGAAGACGAAGAAAAGCGAAAGGCGCTGATCAGAAGTAAGTGGATGATATCCGTGTGTGATTTACGGTGCCACTCAATGAATTTTGATAGGTACTTCAGAAACAGAAGAAGAGTTTAGCTGGGAGGACGACGAAGATGATTCGTCTCCAACTCTGGCAGGCAAATCCAGCCCATCAGTTGAGGTAGGCATTATTTATGGCATGCATCTTTCTCACTTATCATCCTTGTAGAGTTCTGATAAGAAAGGGGTGCCTCCAACAGAGAAACTCCTCCGAACTGATGCCAATCGCCGCGTCAACAGTTCGGATAGCTTTGATCTTGTATCTGCTGCGTCGGAATCAGCTAGCATTAGTGTTATTGGAGATGCTGAGGGTAAGGTTTCAAAACCGAAACCTGAAAATGAGGACGAGGGAGATGGAGATAGCGATTGGGAATAAAGACATATTATTTTTTTACCTTCTGAAATATTGTTCTGACGTTGTAACGATCTGGACTGATATCACTCGGACTCTTTTTTACCATGAAGTGGATGCTGTCAAGGTTGATAACGAGATAGAGTGTACGTGGCGCCACAACTCTTATCTCTACGAGAAATACGGGTTTATTCTACATCTGCGCTCTCCGCTGCCCAGTTGTTCCGTCCGTTGTTTCATCTGTTTCGTTGCGGTCGTTGATGAGTGGCGGAGTACTAAAAATAGTAATTGGCAAAGGCTCAGACGATCTATTCTTATCCTTTCTTCTTCTCTTAACCAGATAGACCTCCGACACATTCCTTTGTTAGCCATAACTTCTTTCCTTTCTACCCCCACCATCTTTTGGCCCCAAATAACCTGGGACTTGGTCATTTATCTAATTTACCCGGTGTTGCGATTAATAGTAATACTTCACTCGTGATGTTCTCAAACTATCCCAGTCAACATCCTCCCTTTGCTATGAAATTACACTCCCGACATATCTTTGTAACGGGAGTCCTCAGATTACTCTGGATCCTGGTAGTCTCTATCGGAGAACTTGGCATTTTTCTATGGACTGCCTTGGCGTGCAAATGGCCATCCGTAGACCCAGTGCTCGTAAGTGTCACAATTCTGCTTCAATTCCATTTATTTAACAGAAATATATCAGGAACCCGATATCCCAACGACGCACGTCTTGCTCGTCGCCGATACTCAAGTCCAACATATCCCGCTCATCTCCAGAGATAGCTGGTGGGCAAATCCTTGGCGCCATATCCTGTTCGAGCTCAATCTTCGCAAAAACTGGTATGTGACCTCAAAACTCAGGCCAGACGCCGTTATCTTCATGGGGGATATGATTACCAACGGCAAAGTCGCAACAACATTCGAAGAGTAGGTCCTTTCCATACTTGAGCATTGCACACACTAAACACCGGTCCGTTTCTCATGGGATTCAGATACCATGCGGCCGCGCTGAAATTTAAATCAATTTTTACTGTGGAACCTGGTACCCATGTTCACTACGTTCCAGGCAACAATGACATCGGGTACGCTATTGAGTGTTTTTGCAACGCAAGCTATTTGCTTAACCATCATTTTCATAGCCTTGGCCTGAATCCATCTGCATCAGATGTGCTCAGGTCCCATTACATGAGATCTTTTGGGCCACTCAATCAGAACTTTGTGATACATAATCACACATTTGTTGCTGTCGATTCGCCTGGGCTGATCGCTGAAGACTATCTACGAAATGGCCGAGGCGTTCCTTTTGAAGACTGGGCGCCGTTGCCAGGCGGAACCGTTTCCTTCGTTAAGCAGGTTGCCAGAGGTACATCATTTTCTCCTGTGCTAATATCCATGATAATCACACAGCCATATAGACCGGCCTGATCCCGCCGTTCTTTTGACCCACGTTCCGCTGTCAAGACCGGAGTTAGCGGATTGCGGTCCTCTGAGTGAGCGAGGTACAATTCGCCGAGGCGCCGGTCTTGGTTGGCAGGCCATGATAAGCAAACAAAGTTCAAACTTTTTGCTGAGGAGTTTGCAACCTCTGATCGTTTTCAGGTATTGTATTTCTCTTCATCAGTTATCAATGTCAATATAGTAATTAATCCGTCGCTTACGACAGTGCTGACAACCGTGACTACTGCGAATATACTCATGTCCTGCCATATGCCAAACGTAGCGCTGGTGGTTTCAAACGTCGGGACCGGATTCGTGAAGTTACGTTAAAGTCCTTCTCGATGTCCGTTCACATCCGTCGTCCTGGATTCCAACTTGTGACGCTTATCGATCCCGACTACCTCCCTAATGATCTTCCAAGCCCCGGTATTCCCGTTCCTCAGTCATTGACAGAAGGCGCTTGCTTGCTTCCAGATCAATACGGGATCTACACCTCCATATATGCGCCCTTCTTCGTGTTCACGTTACTCATTCTCATATGGTTGAACTTCTATAAACCGCAACGAGCCGACAAGTTCAAGAATAAACTCGGTCTGACGTTTGGTCGTTCTGCAAGTTTGGAATCGGAGAACGGTAGTAGTGGATATAGAACTCCCAATTACCTTGATGCCATGCCCTGGTCACCTTTCATTTCTGGAACTCCGGTATCTCCTCGTGATCGTTTAACTTTCTCGCCTAATGCGTCTACCACTTATTTGGGCTCACCCAAGCCTACAAGTCCATCATCGATATCGTCTACAACATTACTCCTAGGAGACGTCGAGAATGGTGATTCTCGGCCGAGCTATTTCGAAGACGATGAGGATGACACATTGTATCCTCCACATTACTCTGACTTGTCGAGATCAGAAAGCTTTAGTTCTCTCGCGCCCGCCAAATGGGGAGTTCAGCAACAGTTTGGCGGTAGACACAGCCACGCAAGGCACCATTCTGATGCGGATCTTGATGTTTTTTTCGATAAACAATCACTGGATACATTCGATCAAGAGACATTGGCCCCGTCTCCTCCACCTGGTGAATTCAAGCAAAGCGAAAAGTCATACTTCGAATGGTCACATACCTTTGTCTTTCAAGGTCGGAGAAGAAGGATCAAGCTTGGATTGCCTTCACGAGGTGTGATCAGAAATCTTGTGGATTTCTTCTTGGTTGGAAGTGATGGAGAACTGTTAGTGATGGGAAGGGGGAGAAGCAGGAGGAGACGGACCGGGTTGAGCGCTTTTGTGGTTGATGTGATTGGGGTGTTTTGGATTGCGGTCGTAGTTGGGGTGATCATCAATGGTGCCCTGCTACTGTGACGCTATAGAGGTGTTCTGTAACAATACTTTTTTCTATCAACATTGTATGAACACTCTCATGATCAGTTCTATTTACACAAATTTAACATGCGTCTATTCATCTGGACATATTTACAACCCCCAAGAGGAATCTTTTCATTTACATGCATTGAATACCTGAATGGATTTTTGGGAGTCTGGGCTACAGGATGGATTCATTTCGCTCGCTTTTATCCGGGAGCTTGAATGATTTAGCGACTCCGAATCTGACAGCAATTCCAATATCGCAAATTAACGTCGTGTCGGATAAAGTGATGAAGAATTCCATGGGCGGCACGCAAAAAAGGTCATTCAGGATCCAGATATCCAAGGTCCAACCAAGGCTACCTGTTTCGTTATTTGTGGCGTTCGTCTCATAGTTCCCTTTCCACCTGTCACGTTGATCTGTGTGACTCCGAAAACTGGGAATGTTTCGATGTTGCATCTCAGCCCAAAACAGTTGTCAGTTTACCCTGTAATGTGTATAAATGCCAGCTATCCACCGGATGGATCGTTAGCGTTCGTAAGTGGCAATGGAAGCGATAAGCAACCTTGTGGTCTGCTGCCACATTCTGGGAGGTATCCCTTCGATAGTTTGCCGCTGAAATCGCATGTTGTCAGTACCATGAATGATATTGGAACAATCCTTGCAAAACTTGTCGCAGCGTTGGTGGCTCACCAGCAAGCAGACGGGTGGCCAGAGTCCAAGGGAAGCTCAACGGGCGAGTTGTCGATATTTTCGACGACTCGAGTGAAAACGAGTTTTGGTGTGCAAGTTTCCATGGCACATCTGACGAATAGAGGCAGCGGTCCTGATTCATGGGCTGTATGCAAAAGCGGAATCAATAAAGGGTGGGATCTTAATAATATCGTTTAAGCGAGCTGAGGGAAGCAAAATCCGACATTTCCAAGGTGGAGGTCTAAAGAAAAAAATTGTCAGCTAAAAACGTCTTCGACAAAAGTAGTAGCAAAAACGGCGTAATCACACCTTTATGTGACATTCTCTTCGCGAACTACTCAACTGTTTTGGCCTTGACCATGCGCGGCTTTTTTTGCGCCAGATATCAGGGAAGCAAAGCCCATAGAACAAAATGAGTACCATGCAACGTGAGATGGTCTGACACGGGCAGGACATGGTTTGCCTTGCGAACGGTTTGAAGTTGGCAAGCCACTTCGAGCATGGTGCCTTCCCTCGCCAAATTTCCATGAGCTTTTTTGGCCGTCGTAACCTTTTGTTGTTTTCTGGGCAAGTCAGACCGTCGCGTATGATCCAAAACCTTGCTCATTGGTCGTCGATGGGCCAAGGATGTCATCGATGGTGATTGGGAGATAGACGCCAGAAACGTAATGAGGCAATGTCTTCGGTGGTCTCCGTTGAGCTGAAGTGGAAATCAAGGACGAATAATTTCAGGCACATATTTTCCTGGAAGTTGCGATGAAAGCTGCCTGACCCAAGGACAAATACGCGAAGTTTGAACCACGGACTGATAATTGTGCATTCAAGGAAAGAAACTCAGAATTCAGCATTAATAGCTTTACATCTATTTGACAATATGTGTATGAGCATGGATTAGAATGGTGTCCTTGATAACATAGAACACAGACGCTGATGTGGATGCGGCATGGCCAGCTACAATAGCTTCAATTGTGACACACCAAAACTTGCAACTCCTAGAACTAGAGAACAAAATAGTTGGTTAATCAAAACTGAAAGGCACCGGTCGAAAGCATGACGTACGATATCCCGTAAACTTCTCTATTGGATTGTGGAAATATACTGCAGTCGTCCATAGGGCAAACAACCAGATGACGATGAGGGCTATTTGTGCGGTCACAGCCCAACGATGAGAGGTTGACCATGTTTTCACAACCGCCTGCTTGAACGAAGACCGCAGCTGATCGACAAGGAAGAGCGTTGACATGGTAAGCAGGAATACATGTCCTGATAGGTCATGTCCTCTCCTCAACCTTGGTCTTAAACGAAGTGTTTCCTGAATAACTGGCGAACTGAATACAGTGGCCTCGAACAACGTAGGATGCGTTTGAGGGGAAACAATCTCTTGGGAAAAACAGAGGTCGTTCGGCACGGCGATAACGTCACCTGCAGGCAATGTAGCTAGGCATTCGCCTCCTGAATAGACGATGACGCGTTGGAGGATGGGTGGACCGAAGAACCAGTTCACGAAGAGGATCCAGATGGCGGTTAGAGTGAAGTATTTGAATAACCTTTCCCTCGTCCGCACGATTTTTGGACTGGTAAAGAAATCGAAAAGAAATGCTGCTGTTGTCCAACCCCAAGCACGTTTGATGAAATAGACGTTGAGGGGATTGGACTTGGATGCGAAAAAGTGGGTGTTGGAAAGTGGATGTGGGAGGTCTGACAAATGTGGGTTTGATGTGTCGAGATAAGTGTTGTACAGCACTGAATAGGCTGTCCCACATAACACAATTATTGTTGTCGCGGCGAGGGCATGATAACGAATGTCGACCATGGTGGTTTGAGAAAGAGTTACGCAAGGAAGAGCATTTGTCATTTCAATTTGGTTAGGAGGAACTGCGAATACACGTGATATAAATAAAACTACAACCAGTCTAAAAATTGTGGTGTAAAATAGCTCAGAATAAGGGTGGCACCAGCCCGAACCATACCCTCAGCACTCTCGAATGCCATAGTCTTGAGATCATACACACCAGCACGCGCACCAGCAACGATCATAGCATACTCTCCACTCACCTGATAGCAAGCTATCGGGTGATCTGGCGTCAGCGCTGCTGCGTCAGAGATGATGTCTAGGTACGGCATCGCGGGCTTGACCATGATAATATCAGCTCCTTCATTTGCGTCTCTGACGATGGCCCTTCGTGCGAGCCCGCGTCCACTAGGTGGCAGTTGGTAGCATTTGCGGTTGCCGAAGGCGGGCGCGCTGCCAGCCGCGTCCCTGTGGGAATAGAAAAGGAACAAAAATGGTATTCTCAGTATCATTTTTCGTGAAAAGAAAAGACATACCTGAAGGGACCGTATAGTGAACTGGCAAACTTTGCAGAATACGACATTAGGGTGCATTTGTTACCTAACCCTGCATCTAACAAGCCCTGCTTGATAGCTTTGACCCTTCCATCCATCATATCACTTGGAGCAACGCAATGTGCACCTGCCTTCGCGTAGGCAACCGCCACGTCTGCAAGACGTTGAACGGAAGGCAAAGGATTAATGGTGCCATCTGAATTAAGCAATCCGCAGTGGCCGTGGTCTGTATATTCACAGAGACAGACATCGCAGGCGATGAACAGTGAGGGAAAAAGATTACGGAGGGTTTGGGTGGCCTGGATGACTGGTCCATTAGGATCATCTGCAGGAGTACCCTTGAAGTCCTGAATTTTATGTTGGAACACAAGTACCAATAAGGATTGTAGAAGGAACGCACTTTATTACAATTCAAGGGCACACCGAAGAGAATGACGCTCTCTAGTCCCTTTTCGACAAGAGGACGAAGGAAGCCTTCTAGTCTGTTGACCCCCCACCTCCGTTGACCGGGCAACGAAGGAATTTCGACGCTTGCTTCTGGGTCGTCGGTAATAAAGATGGGATACATGAACATTGACTTGGCCAATTCTCTTTTGGCCTGCCATTTTCGTGGGGTAGGATGGTGGTAACCACCTTGGAGAACCGAACTGGAAGTAGGACAAGCAGAAGATCGTTATGGGTTGGTAAGATACAAGACTTATGTGACATACGAGATGTCCATTTTTTTTTGGTCTTTCTCAATGGTATCGTCGTTGAAAATTTGAGACCGTCACGGCAGTTGAAGCTGAAGTTTGAACAACCTACTCACCCCGAGTTTCCCCATTGACGCCGGGCCGACAACGGAAGCAAATTCCGTGTTTCGAGAAAATCTCAAACGCAAGATGAGCGGCTTGTTTTTTACCTTTTCGTGACCGACTCGGAGTTGTAGATTACCTGTAATCCCCTGGTTTGCTTCACGCCCACGGGGTTATCCTTGTGTTTGCAAATTAACTTGGACAAAGGTTCACAGTCTGCATTTTTTCATTAAACCTGTGAAGGGTATCTAAGATAATGTGGAAGAAATTGGGGATTGTGTTTCAACATGGGTTGTTACATCTCTATTTGGTGTTGATCTCAGCCTTGAGGCAACCACTCAAATCAAATTTGGCCTTTTTCCCATTATGGCTCGGCGCTTATGTCTGGTTTGCCTTCCACTGTAAGTATGGTGGTGTACATGGCTTGATTGATGATCGACGATCATGACATTAAACAAACATGGTATATAGCACACATTAATCATGTGTTGCGATAGTGTATCATGCGCTTTTAAGGAGTCAACTACCCTTGTCTGTTGAATATGCTGCGTCGCAGCTGGTTGTACAACTTATTTCCGAAAAAGGCGATGCTGCAACTTGCCTCAGTGCTTGACAACCAAAGACAAAAAGCATCTCAAAAACATGGAATAACGTAGTAACAGAGATGTTCTTGTTTACAATTATATTTATTAGATTTAAGTGGTTTAGACTGGAAGAAGTTCATCAAAACGGAGTCAATAAACGCGGTCACGTGATTTTGTTGAAGCAGGACGTGAGATTGAAAAAGGAAGGGGACACGAGAATTTGCTTCCGCCCATCTTTTTCTTGACGACGACGACGACGACATAAACGACGACTAATAATTCGCCATCGCCGGACTCGACGGTGAATATTCTTCGTACACGACACCTAGCACGTCCAACTCGTATCAGCATTGAGTACACGCACACGCGTCCTGCTTGACATATCTACCTTATATAACCACACCACGTTTTCGTTATCATGCTCGTGTCCACCCCAACAAAGCCATTTACCCACAGAAACAGTCCATGCGGGTCAAGCATGTCTCCCAAGTACCACCATAATCGCACCCATTTTTCTCCCAAATCTAAAGCTTCGGCCCCTTACGAGTCTCCATCGCCTCTCAGGAATCGCTCCTTGTTCTCTCTGAGTACTAACATCCCGGATGGCGATGATATCTTGCAGTCTCCGTACAGTCCTAACAATGTGGCCCTGCAGGCCAACCCATTTTTCACAACAAAACCCCAGACTATCCCTGCAGATGACAAAGAAGGTCACATATTTCTCTCAACCACAGCCTCAACGGCAGGAAAACCTCTGTTGACACCTGTAAAGCAGCCTCGACGTGTTTCAAGCCGTTCGACGTTGCCTATCAGACAATCAAACACAGTCAACGCCAGTGGCGACGCAACCGCAGTCAGCCGCGGTGTCGGTGCCGGGACCAAACGCAAGTCATCGGTTAACGCCACTCCTCTTCGCACACAAAGCACTACTACCCCGCTAAAGCTCACTCAGCCTAATAAAGAAGTTGGAAGCGGGCTTCATCGTCTTGCACCACCACTTTCGGCTCCCAAGTTTGTTGGAGGCACTCCTCAAACCAAGGCGGAGACAGACGTTTATCTCAGAAGACAGACTGACACCCTTACGAGGCTTCGGCTGTCTGACGCCGATGGCTTCGACTTTAACAGTGCTGCTGATGATTCGGGCTGTGAAATGGACGAGGATGCTAGCCATACTCGTTCCCCCACCAAACCTAAGCCGCCTAAGCCACTGGTGATCGAAACAATGCACGCAGGCAAGGAAGGCGAAGAAGTTGTCGAAGCCATCTCACCTGGTGGCCATGTCACCAAGCGGCGTGCCCGTTCACGGCCTGTCTCTATTGAACTCCTCGAGTTCGCGTTGAAGTCACCCAAAAAATCGCCCATCAAAGTAAGTTGTCATTTCATGTTACGAATTCTTAAAATCTGACTATCTAATTTCATTCAGCCTATCAAACAATCTAGCATTCCTTGTCGAGTCGGGGGAACGCGCCCGAGACCCGTGGCGTTTCCTTCGTTATCCCACAGAACTCAGGGGACCCCTGGTTCTTATTCATCTTCCTCTGAAGTAGGGTCCCCGCATCTGCGACGCAGAATCAGCGGTGGAACCCATCCAACGCCTTTCCCTCTCGCCCCTAGACCGCCCCTCAGCAGAATCGAGAGCGGCAGTTCTGCCACTCTATTTTTTGGTCCTTCAATCCCCCAACCAACACCCAACATGGTAAGGCCCCGAACGAATTCCCATCTGTCAAGCTCCACCCCTGCACCGGCTCTGAGAAACCTAACTGATCGTCCTCTGTTGAATCGGCATAGTTATACTGGGCCATCGTCTTCTTCCAACGGTTGGGACATGTTCCAAATGCGGGGTGTCTCGCCATCTCCTGGTACATCTCCGGATAAGAGTTCACGCAACACCAGTCTGGACATGGAAGATGAAGACATGTTCTTCGCTGGCGAGCAACCTTCGTTCATCCTCAACGTGATCAATAATACGCCATCCCCCCCAAACAAGGTGACTCTGCCTTTCGAGCCACGAGACTCATTAATAATCAGTGATGGAGAAGCACTACTATCCGGAGGTGATCGAGACTTCTTGGATGCAATCCCTCGAGATTTGCAAAGTGTTAACTCCTTCTCGGACGACGGACTTGTTACTCCACTGTGTCTTCCTGATGAAGAATCTGGTTGGCCGACAATCTGCGTCACAGCCTCAGAGGCGCATCCCGAAAATAGCATTGATGTTGACGAATTCATTCAGAAGATCTTTGCCGACGCTTCCAAGGCCTCTAGTATGCCAAAGAAAGCACCTGGTACACCCGTCAAGAAAGCCAGAGTCAGCTACTTTGGACATGAGAGACTATGGCAGAGCGCGGTTGCGTCGAAAGTGGGATTGAAGGATGGCTGCGATTTCAAGAAGCCACCGAGGAAGAGCCTTCCAGCTGTGTTTCCTTCTATGGGTACTAGTGGTAACCAAGGGTCGAAGATGTCGGCCGATTGGCAAGCTACAGATACAGAAGATGAAGAAGAGAACAGCCCAAGCACACGGCGCGCTAGATATCCAGGCTTAGGACTTGGTCAGCCGACCCATACGCAGAGCTCTTCTAAACCGGAATTGTCGTCGATTATACGGCCCCGATGGCCTCCTCTTATGAGGCGGAGCAGTAGCGGCGCATTCTCGAGCGGCAGCGAGTCGGCCTCTTTTGCAAACACACCAACCCGATCCAAGACAACGGGTGAGTTTAACCTTTTGACGAACCTATATATTTAGGCGCCGTCATTATTACCGCGTGTGACTTTTGTTACTGACGAAAACATCGGGCTTTGATTGACAGGAGACTGGCAGCTGCCTAAACCTAGAATTCCGCTCCGACCTTCGAACGACGACCTTGGGAAAAGTTCTCGATCTACTTCCGGGTCATCAAGTAGTTCGTTAATCAGTTCGCCGACAACAAGTAGAGTTATTACTTCTAATTCTACTGGTACAATTGGGACACGGCAACATCGATTACCTACACTGGGCGTTGTAAACACGAGGAGACATTCAGATGTGTACACGGAAGAAGAACATCCAGGCCAATTTGAGCGTGACTTTGATGAGGTAGAGGAGATCGGTAGTGGCGAGTTTGGAAAGGTTATGAAAGTACGGAGTAAGAATGGAGATGACGGAAATGTCTATGCAGTCAAGAAGTCGAAGCGGTTTGAAGGTGTCAAACATAGGTATGTCAAATTCGTTATCCTTGTGGCCGCAAAATCCTCTTCCTTTGTCTTGCGTTTGTTATGTTCTACGGTCCCAAACTCTCTGTGTTTGATCCGTTTCTTTGATCATTAGGCCAGTTCACGGATGAGTTTGTGACGACTGTGATGAACACTGGCTCAGATTTGCTTTCGAGAAACGGAACCCTGTTTCTCTCCGTCAGACCCTTGAGCAAACCTTCTTTTGATTCTCTCTTTTGCATCTATGAGGCGATTACTGATATCATCCCGCGAAACAGGCTACGACTGCGGGAGGAAGTTGACGTCCTAAAACATCTATCATTAACCGCACTATCGCAGTCATATGCCAACGGACGACATCCTAACGTACTTGGATACGTCGACAGCTGGGAAGAAGACGAGACTCTATACATCCGTACAGAGTTATGCGAGTCCGGTAATCTCGCACGCTTCTTATGGGAATATAAGCGAGAGTATCATTACCTCGATGAGGCTAGAGTGTGGAAAGTCATTGCTGAGCTCAGTAACGTGAGTGATTATGTCTGGCTGAATTTGGAGAATCAGCGCCCGTTGTTCGGTTCCGCTGTGACCCCAACCGTGCCAATTGTTTGTCCGTTATCCATAGCACATCCAAATGTGGAACGGGTCATGAACTATGATGTGTGATACGCAAGGATTCACCATCCCCCCCCCTTCCTTTAGCTTTTGAACAGTTTCTCACGGTGTACTCGTTTTATTTCAGGGTTTAAGATTCATCCACGATGCCGGCGTCATTCACCTTGATGTGAAGCCCTCGAATGTGTTCGTGACGAAAGAGGGCCGATTTAAGATTGGAGACTTCGGAATGGGAACATTGTGGCCTCGAATCTCTGTACATGAAGGTGACGAAGGAAGACGATACCCGGGATCGGAGTGCGGAAGTCATTCTCTGTTACCAGCTCGAGGCTTTCATGCCGAGACCATGCGGTCCATTACGAGTGTGGCGTTTGAGAGAGAGGGCGACAAACTCTACCTTGCCCCGGAAGTATTGCAAGGACGATATGGGAAAAGTGCCGATGTTTTCAGGTGGGGTGTCCTTTGACACTAAGGGAAATAATGTTGAAATTGATTTTTTGCCAGCTTGGGAATGACAATCCTGGAGACAGCATCAAAGAATACGTTTGTTGTCCCTGACCAGTTGAGTATCGGTTTAATTTGGAAGTGTTCTATCTCTTGTTTCTTGGTGACCCTGTGTATGGCCGATTATAGAAGGAGATTCGGTCCGGGGTAAACGAGTTGGTTCGGTCGATGAGACCGAAAGACTGGATTATTTTCTTTTATTCTTTTTATTCTTTTTTTTCATTGCTGATTGTATTGATTAGAGGAGAATCATGGCATCGGCTACGAAATGAGGATTTTTCGCAGGTGGACTTGGACCATCAAAGCCATGTGCTAGTCGATCTTATCCGGCGAATGATGCGCAGGAATGCAGACGAGCGGATGACGAGCAGAGAAGTGAGCTGTTATGGACCAGTTGAGCGGGCGCGAAAGTGGATGGAAGAAGCACAAACCGAGCTGCGTTCTTCAGGGAAGAGTATTTGGGAAGGGACGGCACTTGGTAAAGTGCCTTTGGGATTTATTAAATTATTACTGTAAAATAAAAAAAAATATATTTGAATCTCGATTGATGTTTGTCTGTTCCTGGTTGCAACCCACGATCAAACTGGTTTACTTTCCGCCGTTCTTTTCGCTCTTTTATAACTCCTTGCCCAATCTCTCTTCTCCTTCTCCGTCGTTCTTGCTACTCACAATGGGCTTCCATAACCACCATTATCCTCGTCCCCTAGTACCAAACACCCACGATCCTTCCGCCGTCGACTTCAGAGCTTTCTACCCGTATACTCCCAATGAGGTTAAACATAGGAAAAGGACTACTAGCCAACAGCTCAAGGTCCTTGAAACCGTTTTCAGAAAGGATACAAAGCCAAATGCGCAGCTCCGTCAGGAGCTTGCCGCGGAACTTAATATGACCGCCAGAGGCGTCCAGGTCCGTGTGTTCCTTATGAGGCTTTCGTCATTCTTAAATAACCCGTCGCGTGTAATAGGTTTGGTTTCAGAACAGGTCAGCAAGCCTTGCTTTACTCTTTCTTTTCCTTATTGTTGTTTACAGACGAGCCAAGGAGAAATCGAGGGCTGGTCGCGGTCCAATGGGAAACAAACAGCTTCCTGCCTTTGTTAATGACGCCCCACTAGGAAGCCCAAAAGAAGAGGATTTAACGGCTTCTCCAGTCCTGGTCAAGTCAGAGACCATTCTTAATGAGACAGTGCTCATCGATCCACCTTCCGAGGACTCTAAAGAGCACCTGAGCGCGTCACTCAGTCCCACCTCCGAGTCCTTTACACCCCCGGCTCACATTCCATCTCCTCCCCAACTACGTGTCATCACGGATACTTCGTCCTATGACTGGAATGCTCCCAATTCTCCCATCGAGCCTCCACCAGACAGTGCCGCGTCTTATGTCTCTGCAGGACTTCCTGCAGGCACAACAACAACAACAACAACGATAAACAACAAATTGGACGCAGCGTCCGACGATTTCTACTCCCTTCGTCGCGGTTCGCTACCTATCACGAGCCCTTTCAACTATCAACAGGTCTCGGTCGAATTCGAATCTGTCGACCCCTTCGTCCGCCGGTGTTCTGTAGATGCAAGCCTACAGCGACTTGCTGCTCACCCTTATGCTAACCTAGCAAGGGCGAAAAACAGCGCGCTCTACGGCGCAGGAGTCGGTGTCGCCGCACTCAATCCTATGGGCGGCAACGGGTTGAGTGTTGGTCCTGACCAATTCCAGAAAAACAACAGGATACAATGCGTTCCCCGACTTCAGCGCCGTTTCGTCTCTTCATCTGCGCTCTCGACCGCGGCACAATATGGTGCTGCCCTGCCTCCACATGCCGCTTATGTGCGGCGATTATCAATGGACTCGAGAGCATCGCGGCTGGGTCCAGTGCAACGCACACATTACAGCTCCTCGCCATCACCTCTGTCCACATATAGCGCCACAGCGCGCGTGTCACTACCCGAGTCTACCTTGTATTCACTCGTACCCCGTCCTGTTGTTTCCCCCATTCCGGGACCACTGCCACAACCTGGCTTCCAATTCGGTGCTGCTAACAGCAGTACACCATCAATCGCGTCACCTAGCTCAGCGGACAGTGAGCGAAATTCACCAGACTCTCTCAAATCTTTTTCGTTTGGTGGTGAAGAGCGGCGCCCGTCACCCCCGTTTGACGCTTATTCCTCAAGATTTGGCTCTATTGCCTCTATTGCAACTAGCGAATCGAGCGTCCATAGTGTATATTACAGCTCAACGGCCGAAAGGCAAGATTCTTCATGGTGCGTTTGATATTACCTTTCTTGACTTATTGCGTTGACATTTTTCTTCCATCATTTTTTCATTGATAGTACGTCCCAGTACTTGAGTGTATCTCACGATGTCGATGCCAGTCATCCTGTCGAATATGTTCAAAATTGTCCATCCATGACAGAAATTGACAATGGCATGGGAATGGGGACCGGAGTCGTCGTGGGTTATTCCCCGCCACAAGAGTATGTCTCGTATCAGGGGACACAGGACAGTCCCATGCATCAGTCAGAAGAGGTCCAGGAACAAAGCGAATTGCTTCACCATCGTCAGGCGTATGGTTCGCCTGTTACACCGTCCACTGCCACTGCCGGCGACGTGCAAACTCCTCACGCACGAGACCCACCAACAATTTTGATGTCGTCCTCGAGTGAACTTGCTTTTGCCTTAAAAAGCAAGAATCCGGAGATGGTGAGTAAATTCCTCTCTGCTTCTTGATCCCACAGCATTGACGTGTCCGCATGGAGAAGACGATCAGCACCACCCCCACGCAGCCATCAGCAGCGCGGGAAGCCTATGTGACCTATGAGTCCAGAGAACATTCGGTCGCTCAAAGTCCTGTCGAACAGTTCGATCATTCATCTGCACCTTACTATAGCACAGAGGTTCAACAATATCAAGGACAACAGCAGCAGACATACCCTTCTTCATACCCATTCACAAACGATATGCAAACTGTGGCTCAATCATCGACCGAATATGGAATATACTCTTCGACAGGAGATTACTCGGATCCTATGCATGCTTCCTCGCATATCTTGGACAATGGGTTGCAGAGTGTGGAAGCGTTCGTCGCTTATTCCTGAGTTATTGGATGCACTCCCCTGCCACAAAGTCGTTCTCATCTCCGCATACCATTTTTGTCAAATGCGAGATGATCGTGTCACTGGTCGTCATTATCAGTCCTCCATCTATGAATTCCATTGATGTAGGAGGATAATCATCTTTGATTGTCGTCTGTCCCCCTCTTTGCCTGTCCGGCCCGATCTTTCTTGTCCCTCAGACATTTCTGTCCTGCGTCCATCTATCTACCCTGCTCTCCCTACTTCTTGTATCACCTTTCATCGTCGGACTTGGCAAATAGCAGCCATTCCTTTTTTTGGACCTTGCACGAAAGCGCACCTTCACTATCAAGACAATCCACGCTCCTTTTCTTCTTTCAATCACAACCCTCATCCCCACAATCACTTGTTCCGCTATCATTCAGGACGCTTAGTCTCTCGTTTGTTCATCAGTCTCCCTCCTCCCCTTGTTGCGCAATTGTCCATTCGATATGAGTGGGACTTCCCTACAGATTTATACTATTTTACTATTAACTAAAACAACCTTACTATATATATTTCTTAAAAAAAATACCTTGGGTATTTCATTTCTAGTTGCCTACGGTCATTTTCGCTCTCCGTTTTTCCCTTGCCTCTTTTTTTTATTATAATATATTCCATATATGTTGCCTCTTTTTTTTGGTGTTCTTGAGGATTTGTTCTAATTTTTGTTCTTGTAGTTGTACATCTGTGTCTGCCTCTCTCATACACCTACTTATGCAACCCTTGCGTCCTCTCCGTTCATATCAGTCGCTCACAACATTATTTTTGGCCTTGTTTTCTAACTACTACGCCTCTACAGACACTGTACGCTTTCCCTCGCTCGTTGTTAAAACATTTTTATACTTATCAATTTTGCTCTCTTACTTTGTTGATCTTTACCATACAAATTTAAAAAGATATAATACCCCACCCCACCGTCGTCATTTGTGAATAGCCAGTTTTCACACATTCAACAGAAAGAACATGAATAAGTATGATGGTGTACCCATGATTCTGGGAATTACATATACGCCACAGTTCGGTTCCGTAAATGAAATAAGCAACTTCCTCAGGAGGGATAAGTAATCCTTACGTTACGACAAACGCAAATCACCATACCCAGGTTTTGAAGTTACATATCTAAAAAGAAAGAAAATAAATGTATGTAAACGTACACAGATAGTAATCAAAAAGAATAAGATAAGCAACGTCTGATTTTAGGGTTAACGTTTCCGGTCCGAAAATGGCTAAAGACCCGCATGGCCACTTGCTAAATATGATGCGCGCATCAACTTTTCAATTGGGCGCTGTATGTTGAAGGTTGACCCCCCCCAGGCCCTCAAACGCGTCTGGAAGGACGCTTTTGGAGCCATATTGATGCACCCAGAGTTTGTCCTTGTCAATTCCAAATTTGGACGTTCCATGATTTTTTTCCTTATGGATCCAAGTAACGTAGCGACTACTAATAACTTACTACGACCGTTCAAGTGGACTTACGCGCCGTCGACTCGGGTAGCTAAAAAGTCAACCCGCATCGGTCGCACATAATCGCGGCAGGTCCGCAGAGTCCTCTAAATGTCATAGTCTAACTAGCTAAAGGTGGCAAGATCTGGACCGAATGGTCCAGACTTTTTTTTTTCGAAATACATATGTATGTAAATTGAATCAGTTAATAAGGGATGAGATCGCGAGAGAACAAATGTGGGGTGGTCGTTCCTAACATGGTCTGGTTCACTTTTTTGCTTCCTAGTTCATTTCTCGTAGACTGCTACGTAAAACGAGTTAGCTTTCAAAGGAATTTTGTAAGATGAGTTTCACGGGAGAATTTTGGGATCGTGCAACGGGTGTAGATGTGATTGTGGTGAAGCCGGCGGAAGTGTAC